>APFE030462382.1:111311-147248 GCA_000404065.3 Pinus taeda | reverse complement strand
AAGGAAAATCATTCAGGAGAGTTCAAAGTATTCTTGGATTTCTAATGAATTGTTCAAAACAGGGCTAGATTGTGTGATCAGAAGATGTGTGCGCGAAGATGAGATGCCTGACGTTCTTAAGGCATGTCATGATGAACCATGCGGTGGACACTTTGCTGACAAGAGGACGGCCTATAAAATCCTTTCTTTAGGATATTACTGGCCTTCTCTCTTCAAGGATGCAAAGGAATATGTTAAAAGGTGTGACAGCTGTCAAAGAGTTGGGAGACCAACTCCTTCAAATGAAATGCCTCTACAGCCACAGGTACTCATCGAACCCTTTGAGAAATGGGCTCTAGATTTCGTTGGACCTATTAATCCTCCATACAAACAGAAAAAGTATATATTGGTTTGTACTGATTATGTTACTAAGTGGGTAGAAGCCAAGGCATTGCCTTCTGCCACTGAAAATTTAGTTGTTCAATTTCTTTTTGAGGATATATTTACCCGTTTTGGTGTCCCAAGAGAAATTGTAATAGATCATGGAAGTCAATTTACATCTAAATTGATGGAGAAGCTGATGAAGGAATACAAAATCAAGCATAGAAAGTCCACTCCATACCATCCGCAAGCAAATGGTCAAGTGGAATCTACAAATAAAGTTCTTGAAAGCATCATCACCAAGACTGTTCATCTCCACAGAAGAGATTGGGTAGAGAGGCTTCTTGAAGCCTTATGGGCCTATAGAACTACATGGAGGAACACAACAGGACATTCTCCCTATGAACTTGTTTATGGGAAAGAATTCTTGCTCCCCATTGAGTTTCAGATCAAGACCTTCAAGATGGCAGTTCAGTTGGGAATGAGCTTATCAGAAGCCCAAAAGCACAGAATGGACCAGTTAAATGAACTAGATGAAATAAGACAAGATGCAATTCTGAGGACCGATCTAGTTCAACACCAAAGGACCAAATGGCATGATCGATTTATCAAAGAAAAGAAGTTTCAAAAAGGAGATTGGGCGCTACTATTTGATTCAAAGTTTAAAGACTTCAAAGGGAAATTTCAAACTCATTGGCTTGGGCCATATGAGATTGATGAAGTCTTTAGTAATGGAGCAGTCCAAATCAAGACAATTGATGAATTCCAAACTCCTCTTATTGTGAATGGCCACCGCTTGAAGATCTATCATAAGCCACTCTCAAAAGAGGACTTTGTCAAAATATTTCAAGAAAGTTCTGCAATGAGGCTAGTGGAGAAGAATCCTTCTCCTCCATCAGCCTAATCTTTATTTCTTTCTGTTTCGAAAAAAATAAAAAATAAAAAAAAGAAAAAAAGAAAAGAAAAAAAGAGAGAAAAATGTGTATAAGCCTGAAAACCAATCTTGGATTGGCAGTCTTATGCAGAAAATATAAGGTGAAAATCAGGGTCACCTGACACTTTATATTTTCCACCATCATCTTCATTCCATTTCGCTTCTTCCATTTCATTTCGTCATTTCATCCACTTCATTCACCATTTCATTCATCCAATCATTCTCACTCCACCTCATTTCTTTCCATCCATCCATCCATTACATTCCATCTAACCAATAAAGTCATTGTCAGATTTATTTCACACAACTAAAGTTATTTTGTGCAGACAAAAGGGTATTACTGCAGTTTCTGCAACTGAGGAGCAATTCCACAGCCAATATCCCAATTCCGCAGCCAATACACTTTCTGCACCTGCATAAAAAAAACACAGTCTGTTTTAAGAAGAAATCTGCAGTACAAAAGTCATCAGCAAAAAAATTTGAAAAAGGTCATGTAGCAGCAACAAACAATGAAAGGTTAGTGTCAGATAAGCAAAAGGAATCAAAACACGGACACCTAAGGTATGATCTAATTTCTAAACCTACGGTTATAACATTTTGCATGGTTTACGGGTTGTGTTTTTTGCCATTTAATGTAATGATTACCAATCCTCTCCATTACTTGACCAAAATCCCGGTATCTCTCAGCCTTAATGGCCACCATTCATCACGATTTTAAATCTCACACACGGCTGCTCTTCCATTAAAATTTTTGTACCTAAGTGACGTAGACAATTGCACTACGGCTCTCTGCGTTATGATTCCGCAGCCAAATGTACACTCGTGACCGAAGTCTAGGACTTAACCGTTTCTTCTCATCATTCATAACCCTCCTACACATGTATAATCTCATTCACGCAGTTGATTCACTTCCGCATTTTCCTTGTTTTTCACCGCTCTGCCTTATTCACTACTCTGCCTTGTTCACTACTCTGCCACCGTAACCATACTCCGTTTCATTTTTCTCCTCTGCTAAACTTTGACTACTGTTGTGAGTGTATTACGGCTGTTATGTTGAAGCCGTAAATCTACTGTGTTGAAACCACTGTTGAAGCCATAAAGCTATTGTGTTGAAGCCACTGTTGAAGCCGTATAACCCTTTCTCCAAAGTATTAAAACAGAGCCATAAAACAAGCCAGAGAACTGATGGGTAAACTTTTGAGGGCAGAGCCAAAGGGCTCCAAATTTCTGGAAGGATATCCCCAAGTCAAAGACACTTTGCAGAAGGCAAATTGGCTCCAATGCATTAAAAAATTCAAGGGTTATCATAGAGAAGTCACAAAGACTTTTGCACATTCTTTCAAAGACAAAGACAACCAAGTGGAGATAGGAGATCTGAAATTTACAGTCACTGAGAGTAGTTTGGCACAGGCTACTTCAATACCACAAACTGGGGAGAGATGGTTCAAAAACCGATCAGTATAAGACCAGCAATGGAAGCAAATTCTAAAGAATCCAGGTATGGACACTAGCATCTTTACAAAGGGAATCCCTATTAATCTTGTCAAAGAAGAATGGACAACTTTGCTTCTACTAGTACAAAAATTCTTTACATGTGAGGGAAGTTTTGGAGTTCTATATGTTTATCATGCCAAAATTATGATGCATTTCTTAGGAGAGCATGACATTAACCTTCCATACTTTTTACTCTCAAGCCTTAGAAAAATGTGCTCCATAGTCCAAAGAAACCCAAGAAACATTGAGCCACATTTATACCATCATGGGCTTGTCAAAATACTAATTAAAGAACAGTTAAAGACCGAAAGGGATACTTGGGAAAGATTTCTTGTGAGGAACCACTTCCAAGAGGTAGGAGAAGCCTCTGTGCCTAGAAAGAGTAGAAGAAAAAGAGAAGAGGTTACCCCAGAAACTGTTGTCCAAGAAGAAACTGTCCAAGACCTTGTTGAAGAAGAAAATGTTACCCATAATTCTGAGGAAGAAATTGACCTTGAGCCTGTTGTAGACATTGACCAAGCAGCCCAAGGAATCATAACAGAAACCCTGCAAGAAATATTAGAAGAGGTTGTTCAAAAGAAAAAGGAGAGTAGGAAGAAACAAAAGAAAGATAAAGGAAAAACTATAGCCCAGGAAACCTACCTCACTCCTAAAAATTCCAGTGAAGAGGACACTCAGCCATTGGCACATAGGTTGGCCCAACTTATGAGGCTGCCCTTTCCAAGAAGATGCAAAAACAAAAGCAGAAGCAACCAAAAGAAAAACAGAGCATCACCACTGTGAGGAGGAGCAACAGGTTACAAGGCAAAATGAGGGCCACAAAGAACAAAGAGTCATCCTTTATTGACTTGGGCACACCTGAGAAGGTTGCTACAAGAATTGATTTTGAGAAAATCCCTTCACATGTTGAGCAGGATGAGACTAGTCCTCCACGTGAGGAAAGTCCATTTGAGCATGAACTTGAGCATGAACTTGAATTTGAGCATGAACTTGAATCTGAGCATGAACCTAGTCCAAAGAAGTCACCAGAGATTGACCCAGATCAGCAGAGATTATATAACTACTTGGAGACATTAGAACAAGCTGCTGCTGGTCCAAGCACTATTCTACCTCTTGAACAACAGGTTCAATCACTGAAGCAAGAAGTATTTGAGCTAGAGGTACTAAATCGCCACATCAAACAGGAAAATGAAAAACTGAAGGAAAAGAGCAATGTGGACAAGATGGTTCACGATAATACAATGCTTCATATGGGTCTCTGGCAAAAAGAAAACAAAAAGCTAAAGAAGAAATGCAGGAAGCTAAGCAGAGATTTGATCAATTTAAGATTCAGATGCTTGATGAAAAGACCAAGAGTCAGTATTGCTCCACGGAGGAAGAGGAGAATATTAGATGTCTTAGCAGAGGCATCTCAGCAGATGGATTAAACAATATTTTCATTACATGAGGACATGCAACACCCTCGTAGTGGGGGTATGTAGAGCCTCTAACTTGCACCTATTTATCCATCATTACCTACAGCTTTTCCTCACTTATCCCTCTCTTTTGCCCTATTTTCCTCATACTTACCCAGATCATTACATTTGATGTCTTTAAGCATGATTGGTTGACTTTGCTAAATGTTTGACTGTTTGTCTAGATTTTTGACATATGCACAGAGTTTCCGCAGCTGTCTAGCAATTTTGTAGCCATTCAGCAATTCCACAGCCTTTTCATTGATCTCCATGTTCCACGTGTCATTTTGAAAAACGAATCACATGGGTACGTGGGAATGAAGATGTTGAAGGTTCCTGTGCTATTGGTTTGGTCAGCAACGCCACGCATACCTCCGGTCAACGAGGATCCAACTTTGGTCAACAAAGCCAGCTCAAACGGTGCTGCGTGAGCTGAAAATTAAGTCACTCCAGATGGCAACTCCTCCACTCTACGCAGGTCATGGGAGACAGGATCCAACCTTGGATTCAACCTCCATGACGACCGTACCTTCCAGATCACCCACGGACCTATTGACATGTTGCTGAACCATTTAATTAGCATGTTGTCAGTTAATTTCCAGTTTCATGTTTTACACAGTAGGCAGTTGTTCATACGCTTATAAAATCCAGCGTCTGTGCATTCTTAAGGATTAGTTTTTAGTTTTTTTGTTTATGTAATTGCTACGCTTTTAGTGAGCACAGAAACTCTGTTTTGAGGCTGCTGTTTCAGCACTTTTTGACTGTAATTTCTGCATTATGAATTAATAGAAGGCTGTTGTTTTGACTCCTTTACGTAGCTGATCTTTCTTTGGGCTTTGTGGATGGAGGGCCCCCGTTCATAACAGCCTTTGTACAGTAATTTATCTTTATGTTCTTGCCATTTCCTTCTTTTGAATTCAGCAATTTTCCTTTTCTTTAACACATGTACAGATTTGATTTACTTTCACTGTCATTTCATTTCCAGCATTTATTTTAATCTGATCAGGATTGTTTTCTGCAGGTGTTAGCCTGGGATTGTGTGTCTTTGTGTATTTGCTTTATCTCTAATAGTATTTTCAGTTGTCATATTCATAATTGCTGCCTTTACTCTGTTTTCCTAGCTGATTTCTAGTTAGTTTCTCAAGTTGTATTGCTAACTATTGATGTCTCTTATCAAAGTTGTTCATCTTAAGAGATTAGAATACTAATAAATAAGTTGCTTGCGTACTGTTAGACATTATTTCTAACTACTTTTAATCGTGTTTACATAATACCATATGGTGGGAAGAGAGAGTTAGAAAGGAAAACATTATAACTGGTCTTTAAAGTAGTTTTTCTTATCTTTTTATGCGCAGCATGAGTGACTAGTGCTATTAGAAAGTGGGTTTTCTGTTTTGCTTTCAATTCATTCAAGTTATTTCTTTCAGCTTTTCTTTGCAAGTTAGAGTAGTTAGAAACCACATAACACACACTCACTCATTTAGAAATCACCTTACACACACTATCACTCATCTGTTTATAAAATCTCCATTCCATCTTAGGAAGATAAATTGACCACAAACAACACCCCTAAACGACAAAAAGATCTAAGAGGTTGCTTAAGTACATATAGTACACCTTCACTTCATCAGCTTACGAGCCCTGGGTTGACAATTAATGAAATCAATTTAGAAACACTAAATTGACCAAACACCTTGCCCCATCGAAACTGTCCATTTTTACCTAATTTCCTTACCCTAACTATCTAGCTCCTCCTGATCCAGCAAAACCCTTCAAAATCAAATCAAACCTTGTGTTACGATACCTAGCCTAATATCATTTTCTTGATCCAGTCATCTTGGCTGAGATCCTTACGGAGAGAGCCCTCTCTTTGCCTAGTAGGGCTAGCTAGTTGGCTAAGCATGGTTTGTGGTTACCTTGACATTGCCTTCCTTCAGCCTAAGGTTTAATCCAGGTGATAACACAGTGGCGACCATACTGAGGAATGAAAGATTAGAAGGTAATCACCCCAGTAGCATGTTTCACTTGAATTCTCAAGCTTCTTGATGATGGGTTTTATAATTTACTAGTCTCAATTGGAAAGTTGTAAAGAAATTTATAAAATTTCAAAATTAGACATACTGGCTTCTTGAAAGTACACTAGATCCAATTCAAATCCGAATCCTCCAACCATTGTCAGTGATCCTCATAAAATTGTGAAAATCTACAAAAACTGCAGAGAAATCCAATTTAGCTGAAGAAAAATAAAGTGAGGATTTCATTCCTTATGTTAATTCACTCCCGGGAAGGATAGACTTTGCAAGATATTGATTTTGATGTGAATTTTGAGGAAATTTATTTCACAGTAAATGTTTAAGTTGGATTAATCAGACAATTGTTGATTCTTATATATCTCTTTACAACCAAGTTGAACACTTTTTTTCAGAAAATAACTCAAGATCACAGCTTATTCATGCTCTTGATCAGTTGCAAAACCTCTCTTCAAACTTAAACACTTGGGTGAAAAATAAGACTCATAGGTCATATTTTGATTTTAAAACTATCTCCTTTGCATCTACTGCTACTCAAACTATCTCTCACCCCCTACCTTCTTCTTCATAGTTTGTTCACACATATCAAGCTATTGTTAATCCTCCTTTGAGTATACCGAATATCCCAATCCTTGCTTTAAATCCACCACCTACCGCACCTCCAGTTATGGCTACCCGATATGCACCCCTTGTTTTACATCAAATTCTTGGTGCCATGCCTGCTGATTATCAAACAAAAATACCTTTCTTTGATGAAACCCAAACCATTACAGCTCAACAACATGTAGACAAGATGAATGATTTCTTTGATCTCCATGAAGTTCGAATTGAAGATGTGACGATGAGTTTGTTTGTACAATGTTTTGGAGGAGAAGTTCAGAAATGGTTCAGAGCCCGACCAATAACTTTTATCACTACTCTACCCATCCTCCATAGGCAGTTCCTAGATCGGTGGGAGGTGAAGAAAAATCCCCTTCAGATTTTGTCTGAATATGAGAGCATCAAAAGAAATGTTTGTGAGAGTGTGTAAGACTATTGTGTAAGATTTAATAAAATGTACAATGCTATCCCTGCAAACATCAAACCACTAGAGGGATTGAATTTGCTTAAGTTTCTAGATGGATTTGATGATGATATGGCATATCAGTTGCATGAATGTGATCCTACAACTCTAGAAGACATGCAAGAGAATGTTGTGAGCGTAGAATAAAAATTGATGGCCAAGCAAGCAAGAATGAGATCAAAGAAAAGAGTGACTGTGAAAGAGGAAGCATCTACTATAGATGTAAAAATGGATACATTGATTCGAACAATGGAAAGGATGGTTAACCGGTTGTCCATCACAGACAGACCTGAACCATCGTTTCAGAACCCAAACTTTAGAGGGCAGCAGTAACCCCAGTTTTGAATCAAGAAAAGAGAATAGAAAGCATCAGAACAACCAATGCAACACCAATAGCAGATCAAGACTCACTTATAGTAGAATTATGTTCAAGGAGTAGAAGAATAAGACGAGGAAGATCCGGTAATTGGAACAAATCACTTTTTCACTACTGATGGTATGCCTATATTTCTGACTGAAGATGAGGAGCATGCAGAAAGTTCTGACATTCTAATGTATGAGGACTACCTCTTGGCAATTGATGTGGTTTTGGAGGCTGAATCTGATGATTATGACCATGGTTATGTCAATTCTTTGAGTACACAGCAGAGACAATATCATCTAAGGAGCAGATATGTATCAATCAATCCTACTTAGAAGAGGAAGGATGTTAAATCAAAGAATGATCCACCTAGCAATCAGAAAAATGGAAAGAAGCTTTCTAATCAGAATTTGAACAAGTTAAATCAGCCATCAACAAGTACAACTGCGAAAGAGAAAGAACATTAGCAAAAGGATAGTGCAACGAAGAAGCAAACAGACAAGAGGGACATCGGTGTCAAAGCGGTAGAAAAAGTCACATCTTTTAACTTAGAAAGTGAAATTGCTAAATTGAAAGTGTCCACTCATTTGAATGAGTTCATTAAGAATAGCCATTACAAACACCATGTGTCTAGAATACTACAAATTGATCCTTTTTCTGACATGGTGAATGTTGAGGATGATCACCCTAAACTTATTTTTGGTCCAGCTATAGAGATTCAGCTAGAAGATAACGAAGTCTTTCCCTTTTATTTGAGTCTTAGACTGCATGAGTATATTCTTCATAATGCGACGCTTGATTTCGGAGATTCCCACAATTTGATGCCCAAGGCCATCATGGAAAAGGTGGGCCTGGACATCACTCGAAAATATCATGATTTGAACTCATTTCACTCTTGTAGACTTCATTGTATTGGTCTCATCAAAGATTTGGTGGTTTCCTTAGATCAAATCCCAGCCAAGAATGTCTTCATGGATGTGGTAGTAGCTAATATACCACCACTATTTGGTATGTTGTTGTCTAGATCGTGAGGAGCCAAACTCAAAGACACTTTACAGCTTGACTTCTCTTATGCTACAATCCCTGTTTTCAGTCAATTGAGGAAGTTATACTGGGAAAAGAAGATGAAGTATATGGTCACTAGTAAAGAGAAGCCCATAAATCGTCCGATAAATGATTTACATATATATTTAGAGTCTACTGTTTTGTATACTGATAGTGGATTGAATGATGTTGATATTCAACTTGTAGAAGTAGATGATGTACCAAAAATTTTCAAGAGTTTCAGAGAAATTCTTAATCAAGAAAAGGAAAAAATGGCAATTACTTATAAGCAACCTTCACAGGAGCAAAAAGTCAGTGAAGAGCAGAAAAATGAAGCAACCAGCAAAGGTAAGATTGAAACTAGAGCATAATTCCAACATCTGGAGGATGAAGACTACCTCTGGAGCATGGACTTCGATGGTGCTTTAGGTAAAGATGGTGCAAGTATTGGAATTTGGATTCAAACTCTTATTTTTTAGCGAGAAAAAGTCCCAAGTAATGTTAGAGTGTGTTCCTATAAATTATTTTTTGATTGCTCTAATAATGAAGCGGAGTACGAGGCATTGGTTACAGGTCTAAAATTTTTGAAGAAGCTGGGTGTGAAAATGTTTTCTGTTTATGGTGATTCATAGATAGTGATTAAACAAGTAAAAGGATAATATCAAGAGAAGCATTTGCAGATGAGAGCTTATAGGAATGCAATCCTGGATATCTTGAAAATGTTTCGAGAATACACATTAGCAACGGTGCCGAGAAGTCAAAACATCATTGTTGGTTCACTTTCTACAGCAGCGAGCAATCTGAAATTCCAATGAATTCTAGGAATAAATTTGAAATTCATGTCAAACGTTGGCCTACTGTTTCTGATAATCTGAGATATTGGCAATTTTTTTGGGATGAAAATGAAATTGATTCCTTTTTGCAAAATTAAGGTAAGTTTAAGAATGCTTTCATTGATGATTTTTGTGATTCTAATAAACAAGACATTGAGGTAAATCAAATGGAGGTTTTACAGCTGAAGGATAATGTTATTCCAAGAGGTCTTATACCTTTAGAGGAGTTGTTTGATCAAGATGATGTGGCAAGAAAACCAAACTTCGTTCCTACTGAAAAAGGAGTTGATGATGTAAACACTGGGACAACAAACTAGCCCAAACTTGTAAAGATATCAAAAACATTGTCTCCCGAATCAAAGGCTAAGTATGTTAAATTTCTTTATGAATTTTCTGATTTTTTTTCATGGGATTACTCAAATTTGAAAGTATATGACAAGAACATCATTCAGCATACCATTCCTATCAAGTCGGATCAAAAACCTTTTAGAGAAAATTTGAGGACAATCAATCCAACGCTATTGCCATCCATTGAGAAAGAGGTAAATAGATTGTTTAAAGCCGGTATCATTGTTCCAAATAGATTTTCTGATTGGATTTCAAATTTGGTCCTAGTACAAAACAAGACAGGAGAGATAATGTTGTGCATTGATTTCCAGAACCTAAATAAAGTATCCGTGAAAGATAATTACCTCCTCCTAAGATGGGCCATATTCTACAAAGAGTATTTGGAGCATCATGGGTGTCACTACTAGATGGTTACTTAGGTTACAATCAGATCTTGGTGCATGAAAAACACCAAGACAAAACTGTCTTCACAACACCATGGGGAACTTCTTATTATGCCAAGATGCCATTTGGGCTAAGGAACATCAGGGCCACTTTTCCGTGGGCCATGGATATAGCTTTCGCTTATGAGAAGGATATTTTATTAGTAGTTTATTTAGATGACTTGACAATATTTTCTAGTTCTGATGATGAGCATTTACACCACCTGAGGATTGTTTTTCAGAAATGTAGGAAGTTGAGGATTCCTTTAAATCCAAGGAATAGTCTTTTTTCCATGGAGGAAGGTAAACTCCTCGGTCATATAATTTCTAAGGATGGTATTTGCATTGATCCTTCAAGGGTGGATGCAATCTAGAAAATATACTTTCCACGCAACAAAAAGGAGATTCAAGATTTTAACAGTAAGATGAACATCTTACACAGATTTATACCAAATTTGGCTGAGAATTTACGTGAGTTAACTAATATTTTAAAGAAGGATAGCACTGTGAAATGGACCGAGGATGCCATGAAATATTTCAACTTGGTAAAGCTTGCTTTGACTACAACCCCAGTTTTGATCAGTCTCAATTATACTCAGCATTTTATTATATTTTCATTTGCATCTAAGCACACTTCGGCTGTGGTGTTGATGCAAAAGAAGGATCAGGTGGAATAGCCCATTGCATTTTTCAGTTGGACTATCAGAGAAGCTACTTTGTGCTATAATATCATTGAGAAACAAGATTTGGATCTTATAAAGGCATTGAAGTATTTCCAGGTTTACATTTCGCATTCACATACTATAACACATGTTCCTAATGCAACCGTTAAAGATATCCTCATGAAAATTGATGCGGAGGGAAGAATAGGTAAGTGGATAGCAGCGATGTTAGAGTATGATCTTGGGATTAACCCTACCAAACTGATCAAAGGTAAAGGCTTGGAAAAACTCATGGCTGAGTCGAATTTTCATGCTCTGGACATAAATCTCACTGCAACAATGTTAGATGATGAAGATGGTGGCACACTCATTCAGGTATCATAGATGTTTCTCAACACAACTTGGTATTTCAATATAGTATATGTTCTTCAAAATCTTTCTCCTCCTCCTGGAATGTCAAGAAGTAAAGGTAGATCCCAAAAACTAATGTCTACAAAATTCTGCATTTTAGATAGTGGTCTCTATTGGAAAGATCTAGGATGGGTTATCCTTAATTGTTTGGTTGAAATCAAGCTCAACAGGTAATGAATGATTTCCATAGAGGAGATTGTTGGGGTCACTTGTTTTGGAAAAGAATATCTAATAAAATCTTGAGAGGAAGATATTATTGGCCATATTTGTCTTCATATTTATATAAGATAGTCATAAGATGCCATGAATGTCAAGTTTTTCAGGGAAAAAGGAACTTGCTTCCTCTTCCTCTGAAACTAGTTGTAGTTAATGCACCTTTCCAGTAGTGGGGGCTTGATTTCATAGGAGAAATTCATCGTACATCATCAACACAGCACAAATGGATTTAGACAGCTATCGATTACTTCACCATATGGATCAAAGCCATTTCGACCAGGCAGGCTACGAACATGGTAATGATTCAATTTTTAGAGTCCAATATCTTGTCTCATTTTGGTTTTCCTCACAAGATTATTACATATAATCTAGCAAAATTTAAGTCGAAGAGAATGGTTGATTTTTGAAACAAATAAAACATCACATTGGATCATTCCACGGCATACTACCCGCAAGTAAGTGGACTAGCTGAGTCTTCGAATAAATTCTTGGTAAACATTATTAAGAAGATGTTGGAAGCCAACAAAAAGAATTAGCATTAGAAGCTTGTCAATGCTTTATGGTGTGACAGAATGAGAAATAAGAAATCAATAGGTATGTCACCTTTTGAATTGGTTTATGGTACTGATACAATGTTTCACACATCACTTGCAGTCTCGGTCATGAGATTATTGCAGGAAGCTAGCAGTGAAGAAGATGATATTCAGTGCCAGATTAATCAAATGGTTCATCTTCAACAAACAAGGGAAGAGTTTTCTCAAAACACTTTCCAGCTACAAGAGAAGATAAAGAAGATTTATGACCGCAAAACCAAGGCATAAAAGTTTTAGCTGGAAGATGTAGTGCTGCAATGGGATGCACGAAATGAAGAAAAAGGAAAGCATGGTAAGTTTGACAATATAAGGAATGGACCGTATAAAATCTCAGCCTATCGAGGATAGAATGCATTTTTATTAAAGGAAATGGATGGTCAAGAATAATTAGGAGGAAACTGAATGGTAGTGTCCTGAAACACTACTATTTCTGATGCAATTTGCTATAGTTTCTTCACTGTGTATATATATACTAGTTTTCTTTCCTTGCAAGATTTGAAGTACAATGCCATTTGAGGTTGGGGCCTGAAGTGAAGGCTATAAAGCTTAAATGATTTGTGCTGAGTTTAGCTAGTTTTCGAGTTATTTCAGAGTAGGATATGAGTCATTCTTTAGTTTGAATCGAGTCATTTTTCAAAATTTTCAAAAAAAGTCTTTAGTCTCTCATTTGTTTGACCGTATTGGCCCAATCATCTAGGCACTTGGTATATGGTGTTCTTGACATCTCCAAGGAGCTTCCATCCCCAATAAGGCCAATGTTAGTGTTAGTATATGCATACTTCCATCAGGGATCAAATTTGCTCTATGCATTTCCATTTTAGGTGTCTCATACTGAAATTTTGGATCATTCCATTAGGTCATGTAAAAATGGTCCACTGATGGTTGTCTTCTTATCTGAAAATAAAATCTTCCCTCATGAGGTACATTTTCTGGCCTATCTCCATGTTGTATTCAGTTGAGGTTTCAAATATGTTATTTTAGGTGCTAAGGTAGTTATCTTTCCATTAGGTCTGTCTTAGAGCTCATTTCCAAGGTTTTTCCATTAGGTCTTAGGGTTCATTTCCAAGATCAAAAGCATGGTTTCAAGTGTAAATAAATGGCATAAAAATTATAAGGATGACCAATAAACAAAGAGTGATTACCAATAAGTCATGGTGATTGTACAAAGATCTGTTGTCACTAATGTAATTTTCTCATCTCAAACAACATGTTTTTGAGATGAAAACATAGTATTTTTAGTTGATTTATATTCTTTTGATGTAATTCAATCCATTTTATGTAATAAGTGTTCCTAGCTACCCCAAACATTTCTCGTTGTTGCAAGAAAATGAAACCATTGAAGAAATCAGTTCAATCCAAGCATTAGCCACCTGAAAAGAGATAAAGAGAGAAGGCATTAAAAAAAGATTTGGAGGAAAGAAGAAAAAGTTCCAAAACATTAGAAAGTGGGTTTTGCTAATGAAAAATAAAAATAAATCTGTATATAATATGTCAAATTCCTTTTCCAAATTCATTACTTTCATTTAACAAAGAGAAAGAAGAACCTTGAAGGAGAGAAGGGAATTAAGGCCAATTGGTGGCTAAGAAAAGAAGGGGTGTTGTGCATAGGAGACAGAGGCATCGCAAATAGGAGACAGAGCATTGTGCACAAAGGCCAGAGCGCTACTCATAGGAGTGGAGTTCTGTGCATAGGGATGTTTCGCGAGTGCAAATTTGAATGGTGTTGTGTGCCTATGGGTGGCACTGCGCATAGGGCCAAAAAGTGCCAAAATGCCTTATCAGCCACTCAAAACATGTTTTTTCCCTTCTATAGATTTTAAACAAGTAAATGTAACATCTGAGCTATCCTCCAAAATCCAATTCATCATTTTGAAGTTTGTTTGCTATTTCAAAATTCAAACCCTAGATTGCCTACAAATCCCTCCACCTTTTCCTTAAACCCTAATTCACTGAAACAAATCCCTCCACCTATTACTTGAAACCTAATCCCTCCTATAAATCCCTTCACCTATTCCTTGAACCCTGATCCCTCCTATAAATCCCTCCACCTATGCCTTATACCCTAATTCCCTCAAACACAATCCTAAAACCCTATTTACTAAACAGTTCCTATCAAAGAAGAATATCATCCTTCTCATTCTCATATCATATATATTCCATCCTACACCACATAAAATAATCTCCCCTCCCCTATCCCTATTCACCATAACTCACTCCTTGATTACCTTCTCTAGCATTACACAGATTCAAAATTCAACAAACATGGACAAAGAGGATAGAGATTATGAGGAGGAGGAAAACAATGGCAGTGAAAGTTTGGGAGATGAACCTCAGCATCAAAAAAAACCACATAAGGGAGGTAGAATTATTAGGGAGGAACCATCAAACATTAAAGAGTTAAAGGCTTCTCATATTATTGTCACTTGGTTCAGGCATCTTGGGTCTTATGAGTTTTGTGAGCAGGTACAAATAGTTAAACATCATCCTGAGCTGACCGGGCTATTTGTAGGCAATCATCGTGATAACAAAGTAACTCTTGTCAAGGTGACATTTACAGTTTCATCCTCCATTGTTGCTAATGCTACAAGGACTTTAAATGTGGGGGAAAAATGGTATAAGGCACATGATTTGGATGAGCACTACTATGAGCCATACATCAAATCCAGGTACATAAATGAAAAGAAGAGGACCTTTCCTTTCAAGTTGCTTGAAGACAAGTATACCCCGATGATGAGGATCATTATGAAGTATTTTACATGTGAGGTAAGATTTTCTAGATGATACACCTATTGCATTAGGCTTCTTATGCACTTCACGAGAGTGAAAATGATGAGCATCCCTTTTTTCTTATTCAGGAAAATTTAGAATATGGCCTACATTGTATAGAAAAAGCCATACCTCCAGCAGATGAGTAGTATCTATCACTATTCCCTGACTAAGATGATTGTGCTACATCATCACAACCTCCTAAACATCTCTTTGGATGCATTCATTGCCAATGACATCTTCAATGGTCCTCATATTTCTCCGTTGTGCCTCAAGAAGTAGAAACACCTTCCAGCAGTGCCAAAGTAAAGAACTATGAGAAGGTTAAAGAGATTAAAACTGTTGAGGAGCCAAAAGCCTACAAGACATATCATAGACGGCCTAGAAAGTTGTTTCCAGTAGATAGGAAAGTGTTTACTCCACTTGATGTGGAAGGGGCCTTGCCTTCTTCATCAACCCATAGGTAAATGTTTGCTCCATAAAATGTCAAAGGGGCTTTGCGTTCTTCATCAACACAGCAGGTACAACAGGTGCAATAGCTACATAAAGGGAGGGAAAAGGTGTTGGAGGAAGGCCTTGATGATGAGGAGGAAAAGGATTTTGTTTTTTTTTAATATGATGAAACAAAAGAGCTACACATCTGTCATGGTGTTGAGATAGTTGACTTGGAGGGTCAAGATGAGGCAACAAATGAAAGCATAACCATAAGGGAAAAAGATGCACAGATCCAAGCACTGATGGACAACTTGGTGAGAGCTAAGTATGTCATTTCATACCTTGAGCAAGAGAAAAGCTAGCTAAGTGACAAACAAGTCCTCATGGAGCTATAACTTCTCAAAGCAAAGAGCAAAGTAACAAGGGCAAATCAGTAATGCAAGAGGAAGAAACATTGATTACCTTGACTGCAAAACAAAGAATTGAGAAGGAAATTGAGGAGAATAGAGAAACTTGGCTTGGTAGGGTCAATTTTCATTTGAAGAAGCTTCTACAAAAGGCCAATAGGGACAGTCGAATTATCAGGCACACAGCTCAACATTACAGGACCCGGAACAAGATTTGCAACATCAGGGTCAAACAAATGAAGACAAGGCTAAAACAAGCACTCAATGGAAAAAGGAAGGATGATAGGCTTAGGTTGCTTGCTAAAGCTTCATTTGCTAACAAATATACTTAATGGTGGTATTTTCCACAAATTTTTAGCAAGTTTTGAAGAATTTTTTTCCTTTTCAGGAATTTGGCAATTTTGACATAGAAATTTTGGCCATATGTGTGGCTCCACTAGCGCTTCGCTTTTGCTAGGGGCATCCAAAGAGGGAACAGTCAGAATTTTTGGATTCATGATGATGATTGCATGTACCCTGAGCATTTTCTAAGCTTTTAGAGTAGAGATTGTCAACAAAAAAGGTCAGAAAACACCCAAAAAATTACCTTTCTTCCCTTTTATGGACACACAAAAGAAGTCTTGGGAGAATATGTTTTTGACGGGTCAAACGAGCTTTAAATGAACAAATTCAAGATGTTGTGGAAATAATACTTGAAGATATTTGCAATGATATATCATGAGCTCAATTGGGACACTGGGGAGTCCTCCCGAATGACTCTGCAAGAAGCATTGCACATAGAGCTTGGGCGCTACGCATAGGACAAAATTTGTGTTGGGTTTCCATTTCACTGTGCCTTGACTGTAATTTTGGGTTTCCTCTCATGGATGTTGCTTTACTGACATAAATGATTATTAGGCATGTAAATATGATGGATAATATTTACTAGAAGGTAGATTCATTAGATTAAAAGTTAGCTTGAGGACAAGTGAATCAATTTCATCACTTTAAAGGCAAGTTGTTAGGATGCCTAGATTCCAGTTTCTTGTTCAGTTTTTGTTAGATTAGTTCCTCATCTTAGGTATTCGACCCATGAGGATGGGAGGAGGTTGAATCAATGTCTATATATTCTTCTTCTTTCTCATTGTAAAGGGTTGGACTCAGCTAGATGCTTATCCTTTGAGTAGACATCATTTTGTATCAGTTTAGCAGGAGATTAATGAAAAGTTGCAGTTATTTCTTTGGGATCCATGTGGTATGATGTTTGGTTCAGTTTTTCTTATGTTTTCATGTGTTAGAATGTATTGTTGACTACATTTCATAATTTCATTGCCTCTATGTGAATATATACAAGTTTGAAAGGTGAAATCCATAGCTTCTATTCTCTGTTTTGGATACACATTTCACAGTCTATGTTTTCTTCAATTTAGGAAGAATCCATGTTGCTAACATGCTTTTCTATCTCCTCTACTGTCTTGAAATCACTTCACCTATCAAACACCAGAGTGCCGAGCCTTGTGCCTACCTTGCCCCATCGAAACCCTACAATTTTGACCTGATTTCCTTGCCCTAATTTTTTTGCTCCTCCTGATCCAGTAAAACCCTTCAAAATAAAATAAAATCTTGTGCTAATACACCTAGCATAATATCATTTTATTGATCCATTCATCTTGGCTAAGATCCTTACAGAGAGAGCCCTCTCCTGGCCTAGTAGGGCTAGCTACTTGGCTAAGCAAGGTTTGTGGTTACCCTGGCATTGCCTTCCTTCAGCCTGAGTCTCAATCCATGTGATAATAAAGTTTATGAGCCCTTACAATATGTTCAATTCCATCCTTGTAAAGTTGATACTTATTTTCAGTTCAATAGAAGAGAGCATTTCTATCGTACAATTATGGAATTCTTAATACAATTCCACATATGTCCAATGGGACTATGTCTAACTCAACCTCATCCACAAACACTCACCCAATAGCAAAACGAAGTTTACATTGTTTCATAACTTGTAGCTTAGTTTTATCACACACCGAACCTAATGATATGGCTTTTTATGAGGTTTTATTTCTAAATCCAACTTCTTTACAATTGCTTCAGAAATCAGATTAGCTTATGACCCACTATAAAATAAACTATCAATTTTAGTATGTGTTATCACCTAGTAATTTCCCAAGGTTAAGGAAAGATATCACCAGGGTAAGCAAAAACCAACTTTTAGGCTTAGTCTCTAGCCAACCTAATTCCATAGAGGGCTCTCTCTATATGATTTAGCTTTGTTTGTTTGGATATTAGGCTAGTTATGAATGTTTAAGGGGGGTTTTGATTTGTGTTGAAGATTGGGTGGTGGAATCCTTGAACTAAATGGATAGATCGATGTCTTTGGACCATTGGGCTATGGAGTCAAAGAAGGGTAGCAAAACTGGAAGTAACTCACTAAAGGGAATGTTCAAAGGGCAAGCTAGCAGAGTGAAGCATAGGTCTTTGGGCCGGATGGTTGAAGTGATCTTAACCAAGGTGAGATAGCACTTAAAAATTCTCAAACCAAGATTAAAATGTGGAACAAAGGATAATCATGAGAAAAGGTCAATTAAGAATCCTTTCCTATAGATCATAGGGAGACTGCCTAATCTAAGGAGCAATCAAGAATTCCTTAACTTAAACAATTAGCAGAAAACATTAAAATGCTTAATAGTTAAAATAAAGTGCAATGAAGAAAATTCTAAGATATCATTACATATCAAAGCATTTAGATTTCAGATACATCAAAGATTGTGCAAAAACTTTTAAAGAAAGATAACAAAACAAGAGAAAATACTTGTTTGTACTTCAGAGTACACATGAATCCAATGAAATTTCTTGCCTTTATTCATCAATCTAGCTTGCTAGCTTAGTGAATGCTCCAATGGCTTATAGTATTTTGATCAAGAAGTCTATAGAAATGTCTAAGAATCCACCCTAAAATACTTCAAATGAAGAATTATTTATACAAATTCTAAACTGAAATATCTTGAAAAAAATATCAAGATTGGCTTTACAAATATCTCAAACAGTTTTACATTAATAGAACTTAAATAAAGGACACTCAAAACTAATGAATCTATTTGGCACTATATTTGTGGATTGAGGGCGACAAAGAAGAGAAATTTGAATTTTATAGCAACTCTTAATTGATGATGAGGCTTCCAAGTCACTAACTGCTTCCTTCCTTTGTGCATTCTACCCCAGAAATTCTACAAAACTAGGGTCCAGTGATACCCTTGTATAGCTCTATCTGAGATAGATATGTAAAAATTGAAAGAGTTTATTGTACATAAGTGTGTTATGGAGATAAACCTCTCTCGGTTTCCCAAAAATTAGCTCCAATTGTTCAAAATATTCTCTACAAAAAAGATGTCAAAAATAGGTCTTTGCACAATCCGAAAAATAGTCTTTGAAGAGATGCATTTATATCCCTTTTTGTAATACCTATGTAAAAAGTGAGATATTTTTTTGTACATTGGTATTTTAGGAACACAATCCTCCTCCAGTTTCTTGAAATGAATCTTGGATTGGCCATAATAGTTTATGAAACATTATGACTTAAATAGGAAATTTCTGGAAAATGTACCATTTTTTCCCTGCTTTTCGTCTATCTTTACTTTTATTTTTCAATATAATACACTTTTATTCATAATATTTCATTTGATAAACTTTGACCTTGATGTGTTGTTTTCACCTGTTTACCTGGTTTCTCTATTTTTACTGTGTTGTAACTTTTTGTTGTAAATTTATCACTGTAAACCAACCATTGTCTCCCACCATTCTGCATTAGGTAATTCTACATTCATCATTCTCATGGAAATAGGAAAAATTGACTGTTAATGGTAGTTGATGGAGGCTACAGAGGTTCGTGTTGTTATGGTACAGACTGATGAATGAAGTGGGCTGTCTACATCATCTGTGGAGGAATGGTGGGGGTCTATGAGTGAATTTGCTAGTTGCAGGAGTCACAACGACTTCTCTGAATTGTTAATGGTAATTGCATGAAAAGAGAAAAAATAGGGGTAAATAGGCTTTTATAGTGAAAATGGTTAATTTTTGGCAGGTTCATTGATTGATGAACAGTGACGATTTTCAATTGAAAGGGGGAAGTGGTTTGGGAGGTCCATTGCACTACTTTTGTGGTGCGGGCAGTATTCAGGAGGGGTCGCCGGATCCCATTCATTGTCTAACATGTAGCATCGGGGGCCAGGATGAAAACCGCCTTATCATGTGGGTAAAGGGTAGACATCGGATCGGCCCAATATGGATTCGAGCCGTTGGATGAGGGGGAGGGAGATCGTATGGTGATGAGGAGGTAAAACTGTACAGCGATTTATATAAAACGTTTTCGAGGGGCCCATGGGTCTAATCACTAGCGGTATGAGATTAACTTGGATCTTAATCTCATCGGGGATGCTTTAATATGAGATTAAGGACTAAGGGTGGGATTCAATATATTTTTGGGATATGGGGTAGTAATATAGTTTATAAATAAACTAAGGGGCAGGGTTAATTTATATAAAGAAGTTAAATATATGCGAAACAATGGTTTTTTCGGAAATTTAATAATAAAGTTAAAAAAGTTAAAATGCAGTGAAATGAGCAGAAGGGGTATTGCAGTTAGGTATATGAAATGTTGTGTGCATTCCACATACTTAGTACTTACGATAAATGTATTTGGTGGGTTTTCCTAGGCAAGAGAAATTAACCTTAGGAAAAGGGGTTTTGTTAGGGGAACGAATGATTTATAAGGGAATTTAACACCTTTCCTCCTTAAGTCATCGAGCCGAGGGTTTGGTCCCACCAGAAGTTAGAGAAATGCTCTGAGCCTCTTTGACTTAAAGAACTATAGGTATTAATATTTTATAGTGAAAAGGAAGTTAGTGAGTGTCATAGGGGTTAGAATGAATGAGGGGATGTGAAATAAATCACATTGTGAACCATTGCCTTTGCTTTGTCCTCTACTTATGCATATTGGAAAGATTCATTTAAAATAATGACATAAGTGATTTTATGTAATCACATGATATTTCTGCAACCTTTCTACTACTTACCCACTTACTCATCCTCCCATTTTTTCTTCACTTTATTAGGGTGCATTTAGGCTAGCAAACTCTTATCAATATTTTTCTTTTCTTTACAAGGTAAACTATCTAATTCTAACCTTATATCATCCAAGGGCTTAGATTAAGCTAATGAGCTCCTTTTATTTTGTCTATCTAACTATGATCTTCCAATATTAAACTGTTTGGTCAGGTTTTGTTCTCTAATCTAGAAACATGAAATTGAAATCATGGAATAACCAAGATTAGACTATTTGATTACCATGGATTGTGGCATGAATAACAAGTTGGACACGGTCATTATTAAGCATAAAAGTAAATATTAGTGGCATTTGGACTTGTTTTTGGGGTTCAATAATTTCAATTTTTTTTAACCCTTTCATTCTTCTTGTCCTTTGATTTTTCTTTTAGGACATGCCTCTTTACTTTTTTTAATTTTTTATAATATGGAAAACATTTTCAGAAAGCAAAGGTATGTACAATATTACAAGCTTAACCTTAGTCATTAAAAATTATGACTTCGGTATAGGAACCTAATAGTGGCTCCACTTTGGGATGACATTTCCTTGCGAAATGTGAAGAGCACACCATCGACTAGTAGCCTGATCCATTGGGCTAATCCCACACAAGTATATGATCTATTGTATACTCTTTGTGACTAAATATTTTGAACTAAAAATACACCCTTTTCTGCAAACTGAAATCTGATCTAACATAAAGTTGTTGCTGAAAACTGAATTTATTCAAATTAGAATTCTACCTACTTACTCTAATTAGCTTTTTGACTGCTGGTTAGGTAAAATGAAACAACCTATGCAACCAATCAAGCATTATATACATTGATGAATTTTTCTTCTTGTGCTTGTTTGTGATTAAAACTAAGGTTCTAAAGCCAAATATAACCTTGTCAACCAATGAGAAGATAAGGAAATACTTGCTTTCCTTTGTAGGATCTAAAAAATATACAAAAGGATCTTCCAAAATATATACACTATTGTTCAATTGATTTAAGAAACTGCACACTTGTTCTAGATGGATTCCATGCCATGAAACTAAAATATCACTTTTATCTTTAACACCCTGCAGACTTTCAGATGAGCTTTGTGATGATACTTCTACTGATTGTAATGTCTGGGTGGTGAAACCTTTATCTTCTTGATTTTGACTCTCACAGTTCGTTAATGGAGAAAAATTTTGATTGAACTCATCATCCAACCTATCAGCTACTGGACTATAAACAACTTGGAAGGATTGCTACAACTTATTGCATATAGGTTTGAATGGAACTTCATAGGTTTCTACAAGCTGCTCATCCTTCTCTTTAGAGATGTTATACCACATCTCCTTTAAAAACTGAAATGATTCAAAACAAAGAGGCAGAGAAGCTTCACTTATTTCCAAATTTTATGCACTTTCTTCTTCACTTTCATAGCTGATACAGATAAAATGATCACTATTTTCAAGCTGCTGAAACTAAATTTCCTTATTCCCCAAACTAGCTTCTGATTGGTCTGTAGAGTTTGTTTGGATTTGAAGAACATAATTATCATCATACTCATCATATTTAGGCAAACCATCAAAAAAGTAATGTCATCAAACATACACATTAGATCAAGAGATTGCTCCTCCACATATTTCTATATGAATCTATCTTTTGATCTATGGTAGTTGGAATTAGTATGAATTTGTTCATGATTCTCAACCTCTTCCTTTTGTGGAATAAATGTGTCGTGGTGATTTTGAGCAGAAAATTTTTCTTTCATGGTGATCTTCTATATTCTTTCCTCTATTTTCTTCATCAAAATATCGAGTTTGTCCTCTGTAGTGTTGTTTTCCTTTGTTTATGCTTTCAACTTTTCTCTTCTATTTTGCAGATTAACGTCTACATCTACTACAATGTTCTACATCTGTTCCAGTGTTGAGGGGTTCTTTTTCTTAACCAAAATTCTATCTCTGGATCAAATGCTCTTGAGTAATGCAAAAGAGCTAAATTAGGGGGAGACCTTATATTTGATGGCATTGAATAGTATGCTTGATTAAATCTCTCTGAAAATTGTTGTATTGTTTCATCTGGCTGTCTTTTTAACTGATTATATTCTTTTATGATCACAAGAAGATTGACTTTGATTATCCATCTATCAAGGAAAATTTTTACAAACTGTTGGAAATTTCAGATGCTTGCAATAGGTAAATTCTTGGACCAACTCTTTACTCTACATCCAAAGAAAGAGCAAAAATCTTAACAATGACATCATCTTCATCAATTTCAAATAAGTCTAGATAATTCTCAAAACCTTGAATATGTTTTTGAGTAGTGATACCATTCTCTCCATCAAACCTAGGGAGATACTTGTAATAATTGTTAGGGAAAGCATGGAGTGTAGGAGGTAAGATGAGTGGCTCAAATCTATCAGGAAATTTATTAGGTACTAGAATGTGTACAGGGATTGTATGATTAGTCTTGATTGTTTGATGCTCCTCAATTGGAAAATGATCTTCATAAGAGTTAGAAGATTGTTGTTCAAATGTGTAAGGAGAATTTATATCCACACTTTTCAAAGCGAAATAATAAAAAATAATCTAAAATCTTCCTAAAATACAGTATACATTAAAAAGCTTTATCAATGAGAAAGAACATAATGTCTTAGATAACAATCCAAGTTAAAAGCCTAATCTTTTCATACAGTTCTTTTAGGTTCATTCCTCCAGTGGAGTCTTTATTGTGGAATTGATTTGGAGTCGCCAGGTGGATGATTTTAACCTTTGTGTTGAAAATAATACTGAGAGGGGGGTGAATCAGTATTATCAAATTCGTTTTCAATTTATACAACTATTTTCAGATCTTCCTAATGAAACTTGCGTATACCTTTTAGACTTATAATCTAATTTATTCTTTAGATGTTGATCAGTAATCGGTGTGTCCGAACCATATAACAATAAACAGGAACAGGAAAAATAGAGTAGACAGTCACACCAAAGAACACAAGATATAAGGTGGAAACCCAATGTGGGTGAAAACCACCTACTGCAATATGTCTCTATCTTCTTTCAATTACAAACTTCTTTTTACAATGATTCTATACTGGTACAGTCTTATACTAGCACGCAGGCTTCAACCTGCAGAAGGCTACAACCTTCTCTTTTCTTCTAGGGACCACGTTGCATAAATTTTCAAACTGGATCCATGAATATCAATCAAACATCAAATAGGTTTGCAATCAACAACCTTCCTTGTACAAATACTGAATCAATAATTTCTCAGCACACAGCAACCAGACACCAATTCAGAACCTTGAACACTACAGTAATAGACAAAAGAAGCTAAAACATATTTCAAGAAAAGTCCGCAACTTCACCAATAGAAACCTGCGGATATCCGCACCTCCGCTGTGTCGAGCCTGCGAGTCTCCACACCTGCACTGTCCTTGAACATGCGGACTTATGAAACTGCACCGTATGCAGCCTGTGGACCGTCGCACCTCCGCTGTGTCGACCCTATGGACCTCTGCACCTGCGCTGTGTCTAGCATGCAGACCTCTGGGTATACATAATTTATCAGACTTCAATTATACCCCAAACTATCATATTTACAGATCTGATCATGCACCAAAGAGATCTCGACCCATCAGTAGCCCTGTCTTGTAATGCTCAAGTTTCTCCTTGATTCAGGTCCAGCTCACCAACCGATCACCAGAATTTCAGATCTTTCTCTTCTTAAGATATTCAACACGTGTATACCTGGAAAAATGATCTCCTTTCATTTTTATAGTCTACGCCTTTCTCAAACCATGGTCCAAAGCCATAGAGATCCAATACTAGGGACCCAAAACCTGGGCTCAATACTTTAGATGCAAAACCACGAACCAAAACCATAGGATCAAAAATGTCGGGCTAAATACCATGGCCCAACCATAAGATTTCCCAGTGCGCGCATTTTTCTCTGCATGAAAGTGTGTGTAGTTTATGTCTACACTTTTTGTTCAGTACACCTGTGAACATGTCCGCACCTTTTGAACAGCACACCTGCGAAACCTGCCGATGACTGCAGCTTTCTGAACAGGAACCTGTAGGTATCTCATTTTCTACTATATTGAGAGCCTGGACTTGTGAGCTGCTAATTGAGAGAGTTTCCATCAAGGACAACACTTATGTCATCGAGCCAAACCTGTTTCATAATGCCAACACTTTGTGTGTCTGATCACTATCCACCATCATAGATCAGATCTAAACCTGTAAAAGATTTTTGAAGAAAATGTTAATTCCCCAAGCGGAGTTGCCACTATGTTATCACTCAGTAATTTCCCAAGGCTAAGGAAAGATATTGCCGAAGTAACCACAAACCAACTTTTAGGCTTAGGTTCTAGCCAACCTAAGTTGAGAGAGGCTCTCTCTATATGATTTAGCTGTGTTTGTTTGGATATTAGGCTAGTTATGAAAGTTCAAGGGGAGTTTTGATTTTTGTTGAAGATTGGGTGGTGTAATCCTTGAAACAGATGGATATATTGATGTGTCTAGACCACTCGAATATGGAGTCAAACAAGGGAAGAAGAACTGGAATTAACTCACTAAAGGGAGTGTTCAAAGGGAAAGCTAGTAGACTGAAGCACATGTCTTTGGGCCGAATGGTTGAAGTGATCTTAACCAGGGTGAGAGAGCACTTAAGAATTCTCAAACCGGGCTAAAATAAGGAAAAAAGTATAATCATGTGCAAACTTGGGCAATTAAGAATCATTTGCTATAGATCAGAGGGAGACTACCTAAATTAAGGAGAAATCAAGAATTCCTTAACTTAGATAATTAGCAGAAAACATTAAAATGCATAATAGTTAAGAAAGAGTGCAATGAAGAAAATTCTGAGATATCATTACATATTATAGCATTCATATTTTAGATACATTAAAGATTATGGAAATTTTTTAAAAGAAAGATAACAAAACAAGAGAAAATACTTGTCTGTACTTCGCATTACACATGAATCCAATGAAATTTCTTGTCTTTATTCATCAATTGAGCTTGTTGGCTCAGATAATGCTTCAATGGCTTACAGTATTTCGATCAAGAAGTCTATAGAAATGTCTAAGAATCTGTCCTAAAATACTTCAAATGAAGAAGTATTTATACAAATTCTAAACTGAAATATCTTGAAAAATATCAAGACTGATTTTACAAATATCTCGAATTGTTTTACATTAATAGAACTTAAATAAAGGACACTCAAAACAAATGAATCTATTTGGCACTATATTTATGGATTAAGGGTGACAAAGAAGAGAAATTCGAATTTGATAGCAACTCTTAATTGATGATGAGGCTTCCAAGTCACTATCTACCTCCTTCTTTTGTGCATTATGTGCCAGAAATTCTACAAAATTAGGGTCCAATGATACTCTTGTATATCTCAATCCGAGATAGATATGTAAACAGTGAAAGAGGTTATTGTAAATACGTAAGTTTTAGAGATAAACCTCTCTTAGTTTCCCACAGTTCAACTCCAGTTGTTCACAATATTCTCTACAAAAAGATGTCAAAAACAGGCCTTTGCACGGTCCAAAAAATATGCTATGAAGAGATGCATTTATCTCCATTTTTGTAATACTTGCGTAAAATGTGAGATATTTTTTTTGTAGATTGGACTTTTAAGAATAGAAACCTCCTCCAATTTCTCAAAATGCATCTTGGATTGGCCACAATAGTTTATGAAAAATTATGACTTAAACAACAAATTTCTGGAAAATGTACCATTTATGCTCTATTTTTTCATCTATCTTTACTTTTATTTTTCAATCTGATACACTTTTACTGATACTATTTCATCTGATACACTTTGACCCTGATGTGTTGTTTTCACCTATTTACCTGGCTGCTCTTTTTTTACTGTGTAGTAACTTTTTGTTGTAAATTTATCACAGTAAATCAGTCATTGTCTCCCACCATTCTACATCAGGTAATTCTACATTCATCATTCTCATGGAATTGGGAAAAATTGACTATTACTGGTAGTTGATGGAGGCTGCATAGGCTCGTGCAGTTCTAGTACGGATTGATGAATGAGTTGGGCTATCTACAACATCTGTGGAGCAATGACGGAGGTCTGTAAGAGAATTAGATGGTTGCAGGAGTCACAACGGCTTTTCTAAATTATCAATGGTAATTGCAAAAAAAGAGTGAGAAGAGGGGTAAATGGGTTTTTATAGAAAAAATGGTTAAGTTTTTTGTTGGTTCATAGATTAATGAACAATGACGGTTTTCGGCTGAAATGGGGAAGGGGTTTGGGAGGTCTACGCACCGCTTTTGTGGTGCAGACGATATTCAGGTGGAGTCGCCTGATCCCATTCATTGTTTGAAATGTAGCATCGGGGGTTGGGAGGAAAAAACCCCTATTAGGCAGGTAAAGGGCAGACATCGGGTCGGCCTGATATGGATGTGAGCCATTGGATGAGAGGAAGGGAGATTGTATGGTGATTGGGAGGTAAAACTGCACGACTATTTATAAAAAGAGTTTTCGGGGGACCCATTGGTCTAATCACCGGTGCTATGAGATTAACTTCGAGCTTAATCTCATCAAGGATGCTTTAATATGAGATTAAGGACTAAGGGTAGAATTCAATATATTTGTGGGATATGGGGTAGTAATATAGTTTATAAATAAACTAAGGGGTGGGTTAATTTATATAAAGAAGTTAAGTATATATGAAACAATGGGTTTTTTGGAAATTTAAATAATAAAGTTAAAAGAGTTAATATGTGGTGAAATGAACGTAATGGGTATTGCGCTTAGCTATATGAAATGTTGTGTGCGTTCCACATACTTAGTACTTAAGATAAATGTATTTGGTGGGTTTTGCACATAAAACATGTTTATAGAGGAGTTTTCCTAGGCAAGAGAAATTAACCTTAGGAAAAGGGGTTTTCTGAGGGGAATGAATGATTTATAAGGGAATTTAACAGCTTTCCTCCTTAAGTCATAAACCCAAGGGTCCAGTCCAACCAGAAATTAGAGAAATGCTCTGATCCTCTTTGACTTCAAGAACTATAGGTATTCATATTTTTACTGTGAAAGGGAAGTTAGTGAGTGTCATAGGGGTTAGAATGAATGAGGGGATGTTAAATAAATCACATTGTGAACCATTGCCTTTACTTTGTCCTCTACTTATGCATATTGGAAAGATTCATTTAAAACAATGACATAAGTGCTTTTATGTAATCACATGATATTTCTGCAACCTTTCTACTACTTAGCCACTTACTCATCCTCCCATTTTTCTTCACTTTATTAGACTGCATTTAGGCTAACAAACACTTATTAATATTTTTCTTTTCTTTACAACGTAAACTATATAATTATTTCCTTATATCATCCAGGGGCTTAGATTAAGCTTATGAGCTCCTTTTATTTTATCTACCTAACTATGATCTTCCAAGATTAAACTGTTTAGTCAGATTTCGTTCTCTAATGTAGAAACATGAAATTCAAATCATGGAATAACAAAGATTAAACTATTTGATTACCATGGATTGTGGCATGATTAATAGGTTGCACTCAATCATTATTATGCATAAAAGTAAATAGTAGTGGAATTTTGACTTGAACACTTTCATGGTCTTTTTGTTTTTGGGGTTCATATAATTTCATTTTTTTTACCTTTCCATTCTTTTTGTCCTTTGATTTTTCTTTTAGGACATACCCTCCTTACATTTTTTAATTTTTTATAATATGGGAAACATTTGCAAAAAGCAATGTTATGTACAATATTTCAAGCTTAACCTTAGTCATTCAAAATTATGACTCCTATTGGTATAGGAACCTAATACTATGCTTGGAAATGACTCTAATGTGAAATAACTCATTTATTTTCCTCTCATCATTATCATTATCAACAGAACACAAAGAAGTACTTGTATATGCTTTAGAATATTTACGTTTACACCTGTATCAATAACCGTTTTCTCGTCTCTCTAATCTTATCCCAATTCCTTTTGAATAGTAGCAACATTCTTTCACTCTTTACTCCCAAACTTCTTAGGCTTCAATTCTCGATGCAATGACCAGCAATGTGCCTCATCATGACCTTCCTTCTTACAATGAGTGCATGAAGGTTTATATTTCTTCACAATGTTTGTTTTCTTCTCCTCCCATTTAAGTTTCTTCTTGCCTTTATTCTTGCTTTGAATAGGTTTGGATGATTTCCCAACATCTTGGGTTACATTTTTTCCTCTAGCTTCTAGATGAGTTGCTTGAACCAATGCATCATCTAAGCTAGTTGGATTAAACACAAGTATGGTCTGCCTCAAATAACTATGAAGACCACCTATGTATTTCAACAATGTCTCTGGTGATTCCAATGATATGCCTAATGTTAAAGCTCTCTTACAAAATTCCTAATTATAACTTTGAAAACATTGACCTTTTAATTGATGTAGTGTTTGCCAACTCATCATTGCTGTTTGCATATAATCCAAAGGATAAAATTCATTTTTAATGGCAGAAACAAATTCATTCCAAGTTGAAATGATTTTACCATGCTTTGGGAGATCTCCTTGTGTCTTGGCTTCCCACCATACAAGTGTGGTTCCTCCAAGTTGAAGGCTAATAAGATGGATCTTCCTCCTTTCTGAAACAACTTTCTGCACCCTGCAATACACTTCAATTTGTCTTATATAATTATCAAGCTTTTCAATGTTAAGTTCTCCATCATAAATTGGCAAATCAGATTTTACATCTAATTTTATCAAAGAGGATTTCTTCTTTTTATTCTTAGAAGGACATGATTTATGAGAAGAAGAGGATGATGATGACGATGATGGTGACGATGGAGGAGATGGTGGAGGAATCATTCCTCCCTTTCCCTTATATTCTTGATTTGTAGGTGATGAAGTACCTTCATATTTGTTCTTCATAAACTCACGATACATATCTTCCACCATTGCACGTATCATCATGAAATTATCCAAGGATTGAGATTCTAACCCAAGTGGAGTTTCATCTACCATCCTTCTTTGTGAAAAGTCCCTTCCAATCTCTAGATTCGCCTCAACAAGTTCACCTTCACCTCGTCTGAGCCTCAACCTATTAAGCATTCAAATATTCACAAAAACTTGTCAAACCTTTAAAAACCTTGTTGCTTTGATACCACTTGATCAGTTAGTGAAAAAGGTATTACAAACTTTATGTGAAGTTGTTTATGTTACTTAGTGTAACGTATCGAAAAAATTGCAAATAACATAAACACATAAACAAATTGAAAACGCATTCAAGCACATCAACAAAGCAAAATTTAATAAAGGAGTTCACCATACTTCTTGGCTACGTCTCTTGGTCCTTTCGCTTCTAGTGTGGACCTCTCTATTTTTCTTCAAATTGTTGTTATAGGTATGATCTCGAAAACAAAGACTCAAATAAGAAAATGGACCTCACCATTGCATTTAGCTCGCAATTTCGAGTCAAACGAGTATAAACTTGACCATATTTTGCAACTGTGACTTCTAGACCCCCTGAAATGCTCCAAAACCACCTCTGTCCCTACAAAACCACTCTCTGTTTGGAAAAAACAACCATTGCTTGCATAAAACCACCTTGGTCTTCGCGCTGGTGGTATGGCGGGTTTGGCACCTACAACAGTTTTTATAAAAAATTATTCGGATTTGTATCAAGCCTGAACATGTGACATGTTGGTTAGTGGAGGTATGTTAAAGCATTGCATATATAGTGTTTTGGTGGATCGAGGGTTCAAAAACCCCGCCCTACCATTGTTCCATTTGTTATGTTGTTACAACATATATGTGATATGATATGTGTTGTCCTTTGGTTAATACCTTAGTCGTATGGTATGAGATACCATGTGTTGTTTGGACCTGCGGTGAACGTGGGATATGTATGATAATGATAAATCAAGTTCTAGTGGTCGTGGGGTTGACCCCGACCATTCAGCCTTTTTTCGACAACCCTATTATATACACAATAAATATAAACATGTTTGACTCCATTACCAAAGCCTGCAGTATCTCATCCAGTGAGATAGTTCTAGCAAAAAATGTTGCCATTCTGGGAGGTCAAGGTTTCGATCCTCCCTGATCCCTAGAATTTTGGAAATAAGGTAAAATTAGGAAAAATTCGGGTTGACACATGTCAGCACCGGATTAGTCCATATGAACCAATCACAATATGCCATGTCACCTCCTCTGCAGACATCATCCAGGACCTGTGGCTCATTCCCGAGTTCACACGTGACGCTTCTTATGTAGGCACTGACTAGGTTGACTGTTGACTATTGACCATTAACTATGGACCTTTGACTTTTGAGGTTTTTTGCCCTAATTTTCCATAAAATTTGACTGGCTCTAACTTTTTCATCTGGACCTGGATTTACACCTTGTTTACACCATTAGAATCATATCGACGAGCACTTCGAGTTAATTCCACTTTCATCTGCATTTGAAGACTTTGATCCAGAGGAAAAACTGGATCCATTTTGTATCAACTAACCTATTATCAAAATATTTTGTAGGAACAAGCTACATGTGACACCAATCCATTTATTGCAAAGTTTGTAGGAACTAACCTAAAGGAGACACCAATCCCGTTTGCTACAATATTTATAGGCACAAACCTATAAGAGGCACAAATCCCATTTGGCTACAATATCTATATGAATTAAATTATAGGAGACATTAATCCCATTTGTTGCAAGATTTGTAGGCACCAACCTATAAGAGGTATCAACCTACGAGAGACACCAATCCCCTCTCCTATAATATTTATGAGAACATACCTACAATCAACACTAACCCACTTTAATGAGATGTTTATAATTTATAGCATATAGAAGACATCAATCCACACAAATGCAAATATTCATGGACACTTACCTACTTTACTAATTTTTGTTGATACTTATACCTTAATCAATTTTATTAGTTGATCTTATCATCACTAGGTATGGTTCTTGCCTCTACCTTCAATATGTATGCTTATTACTTCTACTTTGACAAGCTATATTACCTTCTCCTACATTATCAAATCCTTCTTATTGATTATGACTTCACAATCTAGGTGGATATTGGTGGCCACCCACCTATTATGCTTGGACCCTCACCAATTTTTCTTTCATTTTTTCAGTTTGCTTATTCGTAGCATGGTTTACTATTTTTGGCAATTTTTCAAGACTTGAACTTTCGGAGTCTTTTTGAGGCCCTAAATGACAATTTCATTGGAAAAATTGCTCTGAAATTTCCAGAACAATCAAATCAATTATTGTAGTGCTTGGAGATATCTTTCCAATGAGGTATCATACATGTTAAACAGATATTATATGACCATGTTATGACCCTAGGAAGTTGGCTACCCAACTAACCCCAACGGGGCCCATAAACTCTTGGTGTTACATCTCCTCAAGTTAGGTTTTTGGTTGTTTAGGATTCCTCTTATTGTTTGATAGTAAAAAGGACCTTTAGACTCATTGTAACTTAGTTCAGAGGCATGTAGCTGCCACATCTCTTCTTAGAGATAAGCTACCATCGCTCAAGCTATCTTACTTCTATTATGTGTGTAAGCATAGTTCTATATTTTTCTATTAATGAAATGAAGTATTTTTCTATTGCATATCTATGTTTATGCCTATAGCTGTAAGTTGTTGCATTACTATTTAAGTTTGGAACAATGGTATCAGAGCGGCCTACTCTTTCTATGTTTTTCTTTGCATGTCCCCAACAAGGTTAGGGTATAAGGAGTTATGGCTTGATCTAGTTAAACTATTGTAGGATGAGCCTCGCAAAACCCTATGACCTCCCATGGAAGAAGAAATTGAAAATGAGGCAAGAGATGCTTTCAAAATGTTGATCAAGGAATCCCTCAAGTGATAGAGGGATGCGATGATGGATAACTCTATCTAGATTCTTTGACGACTACCTACAGGCAATGTATGTTCATTCAACAGCCACTCTAGAGGTGCCACTTCTTTTAAGGTAAAAGTTAACTTCAATATTCCCATATTTGAACACCTTATAGATGTAGACACCGTAGATAAATGGTTAAATCAGTTGGAAGGATATTTTTTAGCTCATGACTTTTCCAATCGAGAAAAGGTTACTTTTTCACTTCTTAAAGCCACTCCACACATGAAGGACTGGTGGGAAACCTACTGTGAACAAAAGGATGAGAGTGAACCCTCGCTATTTTCATCTACACCCACTTGGAATTTTTTTCGAGATGCCATCAAGGAAAAATATTACCCTGTTGGGAGCTATGAAGATAAATTCATACAATGGACCACGTTATGGCGTGGAAGGGACCAAGATGTGCCAAATTTCACAAATACTTTCCACTCCCTTCACATGAAGCTTGGTATCAAGGATATTGAGCTGCATTTGGTGCTCAACTACTGAGGAAGTCTACACAAGTACATTTTGGACGAGATGCAGTTCCTGGGAATCTCCTTTCTCGGCACGACATATCGGTTCACTGTAAATATTGAGTAGAAGTTTAAAAATAAGAAGAAAGACTTTCCATTTATGAATCCAAAGCAAGGCAAAGGCACCACAAAACCACAAAACAAACGATGAAGCCAAGGTGGGGCTTCCCAGGACAACCCACCAAAGATGCAAGCAAAGAACAACACCACAAAGACAAAGAAGGACACAGGAAAATGGTGTGAGTTCCATAAGATCTGCACTCACAACACAGGTGGGTATCGAGACAAGTAGTCCTTGGTGGTCGAGCTAAAGGTTTCCGAATCAAACATGCATTCTGACTATGAATCACAATCCGATAAGGAAACTGGCAAAGGGAAGTAGATCATTAATGCAAAGCCGAGTGCCATCGTGGCCACCACAAAGATCCAAAAAATTGAGCCTGAAGATCTAGAAGAAGGGAAATGGCTCTTCCACTCATAGATGAGAGTGAAGGGTTCTCTGTTGCAGTTCATTATTGACATTAGTAGCCAAAAGAACCTCATTTCAGTAGAGTTCATGAAGTGGATGCGACTAAAGACTACAACACATCCACAGTTATACACCATCGGGTGGCTTCACCAAGGATGAGATCTTTGCATTAGTGAACATTGCAGCCTTCCCTACAAAATCAAGCCCTTCGTGGATGTGGTATTGTGTGACATTTCTCCTCCTAAAGTTTCTGATGTACTTTTAGGAAACTAATACTTGTGGAAGTGACATGTTTTTTATGAGTCTAGACCTCATTTTGTGATTATTTATTTGGCTAATAAGTTATACAGGATACCGGAGGTAGCCCCACCTATTGCCATCTCTTTGGTCACTACAAAGCAATGTAGTATGACCATTTTTGAGAACGTGATTTTTTTCTTATGATTCACCCACAAGGCAAGAAGAAGGTTGTCACCATGACTTCAAGGCAGGGCTCCTCCACATAGAAGTAGCAGATGGACAAGGTCATAAAGGAGTATAGGGATATTTTTTTCGTCACCCACAGGGGTACCTCTGCACTATCAGGTCAAACACTCCATAAATATGACCCCGGGCCCATCACTACTCAATGGACTGATCTATCAATGCTCTATTCTAGAGAAAAATGAGATTAAGAGGTAGATTTAGGAACCACTATAGAAAGGGCACATCAGCCCAATTTCAGCACCCTGTGGGAGCCTGATTGTATTGGTACAGAAGAAGGATGGGACTTGGAGGCTCTGTATTGACTATCGGGCACTGAATAAGATCATTGTCTAGAAAAGGTACCTAATCCCATGAATTCATGACCTTCTGGATCAACTTAAGGGGGGAGAATATTGTAGCAAGATTGACTTGAAGTTAGATTATCACTAGATGCCTATTGAACCCTCCAATTTGTGGAAGATTGCATTCAAATCCAAGGAGGTCCTTTTCGAATGGTTGGTCATGCTGTTCAGATTGACGAATGCCCCTCCAACCTTCATGAGACCGATGGATGACATCGTGCGACCATTCACCAATGGATTCATGGTGGTGTATTTAGATTACATGTTGATCTTCAACCATAGCTGGGAAGAGCACCTCCACCATATTCGATTGGTCCTTCAAACACTTCATTAAGGAGTAGGGTGTGCATGTGGACCCATCTAAGATATAAGTCATTTAGGATTGGCTAGCCCAACCACTCTAACAAAGCTCTGCAACTTTTCAGGTCTTGAAAATTTCTACCATAGGTTAATTTTTGGGTTCTCTCATACCACTTGGCCTTTAAGTCAAGTCACCAAGGGAAGAGCGAAAGAAAATTTCTTTTGGTTGGAAACCCAACATCGAGCATTCTCCAAGTTGAATAATCACCTTTGTTCTACACCGGTGCTCACATTACCAAACCCGCAACAACCATTTTATATTGAGATAGATGCCTCTGACAATGTTATTAGCGCAGTTCTTACTTAGCATGGGCATCTAGTGGACTACCATGTGAGACACTTTCAGACACTGTCTGCAAGTACCCCACTTATGACAAAGCAATTTATTCCATTGTGGAGGCCTGCCGTCAATGGAAGAATTACATTCTAGGGAATGAAATGGTCATCCACATAGGCCACCAACCTCTACTGTTCATACAGACACAAGGGAAGTTGCAAAATGATCACCATTATGTTTCTGGTATGGTTATATGTTACAGATGTTGTACTTGATGGCAACACCCATGGCATGGCTCTCAATATGATGAGAATTAAGAAGTACGCAGGAGAAAAGTTCACGGAATTTTATGCAGAGAAAAGTTTATAAAAGTTTATTTCATGTGGAGAAAAGTTCACGGAATTTTATGCAGAGAAAAATTTAATTCATGTGGGAAAAATTACCTTTGGTCCATGGTAGTTAGTCCTTGGAATTTGAACCTATGGTTTTTGGACCATGGCATCTCGACAAACGTGTTGATCCTAGTATTGAGTTGATGGTATTGGTTTGTTATGGTTTTGGCCCGTGGTATTGGTCCATGATTTGAGGAAGAGCTGCCTATATAAAGCAAAGGAGATCATTTGGCTTGGGTATGCTTTTGGGTTGAATATCTTAAGATCTGAAATATTGGGTTATTGTTTCAAAAGCTCAATCTATATGAAAGTGAA
>APFE030462382.1:41979-96576 GCA_000404065.3 Pinus taeda | reverse complement strand
TTTAAGAAAACCCCTGATTTTGAGAGTTTGAGGGGAAGAGATTCCTGCCAATGCATTGAGCGAAATAACTGGGTCATCAGATACAATCTCCTTTTGGTTGTCTTCTTCGATCGCCTCATGTTCCTCCAGAGGTGGATCTTCCTCAGTGGAGCTGTAGTCAGTGGCATCTATTTGAAAAAACTTAGGCTCCTTGCATTTATGACCAGGGGAATATTTTTCATCACAGTAGTAACATAGTCCTTGCTTCCTTCTCTCTGCCATTTCCTGAGGTGATACCTTTTGGACATTAAGTGTCTGAGTCGTGGTATGAACTTGTGGGGGACAACCTTTACTGGGGAAATTGCGGTGGCTGTATTGGGCTGTTATGGCACGTTCCACCTTATGTGCTACCTGGAAAGCCTCCATCCATGTGGGAGGGTGGTGGAGTAGAACTTGAGCTTTGATGGCTTCTTTAAGACCACTGATAAAACATTTCGTGTAGAACTCATCGAAGAGATGCTGAGTGCGGAAGGCTAAGGCTTCAAAAGCGGTGATATATTCATCCACTGTACCCGTCTGTCAAAGCTTAGTGAGACTGCCCAAAAAGGAGTCTCCCTATTCAAAGCGATCTCAAAGAGCTTTGGAAAATTGGACCCAACTCAAAAAAGGTGCATTGTGACGCTGCTGCCATTCCACCCATTGCCATCATTGACTATCTAAGTACATGGTCGCCGCTCCAATCTTAGTCCAATCATCTTGGAGACGATTTAATTTAAAATACTGTTCCATTTGTGCTAGCCATGCGGATGGGTTAGAACTGTCAAATTTCTGCATATCCAACTTGGGAGGTCGCTGACTGAGTGGGAGATCTCTGTTGGGTGGTGGATGGGTGTGCCAGATGTGAGGAGAGTGGCTAGACTCACCCTCATGGTCATTATAGTGGTCCTCGAGAGATGGCTCCTTGCCCTTATCAAGTGCTTGCCGTACCATGCTAGATAGTTCGTCAAGCGTATTTTTGAGCTTATTCATATATGTTTCAAGTTTGTCTAGTCTTTCATTGGCCATTGCTTGAGCTCTAGTTTCTACCATACATCAACTTGCTGAAAAATTGGGACCGCAAAAAATTTTTTGTAAAGAAATTGAATGGTACCACCGTGCTCAGCTCGTTGTCCTGATGTTGATGGGATAGATCACAAATAAGTGCTTCGGAAGATCTCAGACTCTTTTTTTTTTTTTTTTGAAAGCCCCTAACGGAGTTTTACTCCTTCTTGATCAATACTGCAGTCGCCAAATCCTCAAAATGTCAATGCCGCCAAAAGTCCTGCGAAAATTATAGCCAGGCACAGGAACCCTTCACAATTACTCTGATCTGGTGGATCTGAGAGATCTGAATCGTGGATCACTGCTGTTGCTGATCTGATAGAGCTACGGGACTGATGTCTACTGCTGCTCCACTCACTGATCTGGAATAGATGACGTGTGATCCCCCGATAGAAAGGGAACTATGGTCTTGAGGAGTGTCAGATGCTACAGATCGCAATATACATAAGGGTCTGACAGCAGTACTCGGCCCAATGTTTTAGGGCTCTAACTAAGGAGGATCGACCGTACCCTTAGCCGTACAACCCGACTACCCTATCGTACACGCGAGTAATCTCTCCGAGTGTTGTTCTCGGTGTACTGTAGCCACAAGACGGCTGAAGGTTTATCTATGGCGAGGCTTCAAGGTAGCTATGCGGCTTCCTATATACCCAGAGGGTACGTGGAAGACAGTCCATGCGCGGTTCTATCTAATGCGGTACTACTCGAAGGGGTACCCACAGGGGTTACAAGGGAGTCCAACAGACGTGACTACCTCTTGTATTTCCTGCATGTATGCCTCCCCAAATCCGCAGGTTTATGCGCTTAACGACAGATCCCATGGTTTAAAGACGCCGGAACACGTCTCTAGCCAAAAAGAAAATTTGCTAAAATTTGGAGATCCCACCGAGCCCTGGAAAGTGCTCTGATACCACTTGTTATGCTTCTTAACCTGCAAAGTAATACCGAACAGAGAATATGCGAAGAAACGATACCCAAAATACAGAATATGCGAAGAAAATATACCTAGAACACAGAATAGCAATGATTTTATTACTCAGAGAGAAATGTTCACAGGCCTCTTCGAGGGGGCAACCTCCAATAGAGCAGAGCTCGATTACAAAACAAGACACGCTGCTCCTCGCAGGGAGTCTCTATCCTTTATATATGACTCATACATGCAATACCACGAGCCAATACCGTGGGTTTTATTAATATCGTCTATCTAATACTACCGCCCATTTACACTCTATCTAACACTATCGCCCATTTGCAACTAACTGTGGTCCCGTCATTAACTGCGGTTTAACCACTTACAAATATTAATATGGGCTTTATTGACTCTTGACTATGACGTGATCCCATGACATAAATAAGGGGGTTAGGGTGGGACCCTAACAAAAGCGGAAACAGCCACTCATGAATGTACATCCATTTTCAAGGGATGTGAAACCATATGTAAATATAAGTTCTGAACCGGTTGTATGGTTGGTTATGTTTTTATCATTATTGTTGCTTCACGAACAGAGTTTCGATTTTAATACAACAGACTTACATTACAGTCACGGTTGCGTTGTTTTGATTTGGTGATCGTTGGATAACAAGCCTAGTATACCAAGAACGCAGACGGGCCTTGCTTACATGGTATACTGTTGTTATTTTATTGCATTTACAATCAGGGTATTTGATATTGATATGCGCAGTGATTAAATCGATTGATGTTTATTTTTATATATTTATGAATGCGCTTGTTTATATGTTTATGCCTGTGCTTGAATAGATTATCACTTGGATCGTGAATCATATCCTGTAAGGGATTCGATCCAGTGTTACCTTGTAAAGCACTGTCATGAACTTTATGTTCACGATTTCATCTTGCATGACTGTTAATGAATGTTAGTGAATGTTGAGTAACCACTGAACAAAGGTTTTATGTATGATGTCTCTGTAAGGAGACCAAAATCTTTAATTACAATGATACACAGCGTTTTATGAATTGAATCTTAGTTGATAGTGACACATAGGGTGATTTAGTTTGATATTGAATCGAATCATAGCATTGTAATTAGGGAAATTAGACTTAGATTAGATCCTTTATGTCTATATATTTTAGGCACACACATCTAAGTCTACGCACCCTGGTCGATAATAAATATAGCCCAGTCTAGCACCCTATATAGGACACTACATCCACCTATCCACAATAGTTCCATTTTAACATTAAGTATAAAGAGGACAACACCACTAATGTCATTGATTACCTCATTCGACCACTGGTCATGGTGCTAATCACTATGCTCAACTCCTATGGGCATGATACATTTGGATGGCTGCATCTTTACAAGAGCAATCCATATTTCGGCAACATATGCGAGACACTCTTGGAAGGGAAGCCACTTCCAAATTTTCACCTTAAGGATGCATTTTTATGCCACTTGGGACACACCTATGTTCCTTCAAGTGAGCATGCCAAGATGATTTGGGAGGTACACTATAGTCGGTTCACTCAACATTTTAGAGTAGAGAAAATAGTGGTGGTATTATAGAAGTATTTTTATTGGGAAAAGCTCTGTCAGGATGTTGGGAAGTACATTAGATCCTTAACTGCCTGCATCATTGTCAAACAAACCATTAAGAATCAAGCCTTGTATACTCCTCTACCTACTCTTAGTCAGCCTTGGGAATTTGTCTCCATGGATTATATGTTAGGCCTTCCTTCTACGAAGCACAGCTATGATTGTGTTTTTGTGGTTGTCGATGGATTCTCTAAGATGGCCATCATGGCAACCTGCAAGAAGAGTATCATAGTAGAGGCCACTACTAATCTCTCCTTTGACCGAGTGTGGGTACACTTTGGGATCCTACAGTCCATTATCTCAGATCAAGATAGCAGATTCCGAAGTACATTTTGGTCAAGTCTCTAGTCGATGTTGGTTACAAAACTTACTAAGTCCATGACTTTCCATCCCCAAATTGATAGCCAAATAGAGGTTTTCAACAAGATGATCGTACACATTATATGCATGTAAAACTCGAAGCATCCATGCACATGGGATGAAAGTCTCCCCTATGTCTAACACAACTACAACAAAGCTCTCCAAAACTCAACATGCCACAACTCCTTTTAGGTAGAGTTGGGATTTCACCCATTATGCCCCATTGATGTGGCCATACCATTTACAACCACTCAAGTAGATTCTACTCACATGTAATCCAAAACTGAAAGTGCTAACAACTTCATTGAGCGCATTCAACACATCTTCCAATAGGTCTGTGATATATTGGACAAAGATAATGCTAAGTATGAGGAACACCATGATCAAGATTGAGTACCATAGAAGTTCTAGGTGGGTGACAAATTTTGGCTACATCTACAAAAGGACTGCCTTACTGGACCCCACCACAAGCTTCTCCCACTCCTATATGGGCCATATGCCATCACCAAGGCATTTGGTGGCAATGCCTTCAATCTCAGCATCCAACCGTTCCTTGGTCTGCACCTAGTTTTCAATGTAGATTTCTTTCGGTCATACTGTCCACCATTGTTGGACATATCTGACATTGCAGAACAACTCACACCAACATAGCTCAACCCGGGTAGCATGGAACAGGACACAACTAATCAGATCATGGACACACAAATCAAGAACACTTGGCAATAGAGGATATAGCTATATTGAGTTTTCAAAGTAGGCCAACTCCTTCACCAAGGCAAATGGATCACCAGGGATCAAGTTCAACAACATTTTCCTCATCTTATGGAGGAACTCAACACAATGAGGACCATTGCTTCCTAAGGGGGGAGGACTCATCCAGGTAGATATTGGTGGCCAACTTCCTATTCCACTTGGACCCTCACCATTTCTTCTTTCAGTTTTTCAGTTTCCTTAATTATCGCACAATTTACTATTTTTGGAAGTTTTTTGGGACCTGAATACTCATACCCCTTTTGGGCTCTAAATGATTCCCTCAGAGAGATCTTTCCAACTAGGTATCATATGCATCAAATGGATATAATATGACCAAGTTACAACCTTGGGAAGTTTGCTACCCAACTAACCCCAACGGGGCCCATAAAATCTTGGTGTTACATCTCCTCGAGTTAGGGTTTGGTTGTTTAGGGTTTTCTCATATTGTTCAATAATAAAAAGGCCCTTGAGACTCATTATAACTCAATTCAGAGGCATGTAGCTGCCACATCTCTTCTGAGAGATAAGCTACCATCATCCAAGCTATCTTATTTCCATTCTATTTGTAAGCATAATTCAATATTTCTCTATTAATGAAATGAAGTGTTTTTCCAATGCATCTATGTGTTTATGATTATATCTGTAAGTTGTTGTGTTCCTGTTTAAGTTCAGATCACTTCATGAGGTCTACATGTTTCTTTTTCCTCCACTAGATATACTTCTCCCAACGCATGTTGACTTTTGAATATTCTCAAGAATGAAGCATTTTACATATACAATCTTTGCATATCTGATTCAAATTATTTTACATAAGGCACTTTTATATGTCTCCTTGGATATCTAAAATTTTCATAGTATGAAAAGTAATAGAAAATAAGTTATAGAAAAGATTCAAAATGGGCTTATTTGATGTTGATTTCATGAGTATTCCTTAGCCATAACTTTTAGAAGTCATACTTTTGAAAAATTCTAAATTGTTTTCCATGGGTTCCTAGATATCCCAACACTATCTTATCAATATTTGACAATTCTGACCATTATAGAAAAAAAAGATAGATATTAGAGAAAAAATGCCAAGATATCTTATTTGAAGTATATTCTATGAGCATTCAAGAACCCTGACTTCCTAAGATCATATATCTATAATTATGGTGATCAAAATATTGAAATTTCCACGAAAATTATGATAACCTGTGCTATTTGTATTGGGCATGTTTTCTGGTCTAAAACACCATGACAAAAGCACTACACTGAAAATTCCACGCTAACACGATTGAAGAAAATTTGTGGAGCATTAAGGAACCTTAAGTTCCTTAGAGCTTATATCCTAAATTATAGTGAACCAATGTATGAAACTCTACCATTTTTACATTAAGTGTTTCCCTATATCTCCTCCTAGTTTTATGGGTTAAAATATCGCAAGAAAGAAATCATAGTAAAATTCCAAGTTGACATAATTGAAGAAAATTTTAGAAGCATTCTAGAGAGCTACCTTCCTTTTGCCATATCCTTGAAATTGTACAAAGACAAATAATATAATTTATATCAGAAGTACACAAATATTTCCCTTTTTTATCTAATTTTCATAGTCTAAAACATCACAAAAGTAAACTTATAGGAAAAATTCCAAGGTGGCCTATTTGAAGGAGATTTCAAGAGCATTCAAAAACCCTAAGATCCTTAGAGCATATCCATGGAAATACAATGAACCAAACTATGTAGTTTTCACAAAAATAACCTAGATATTTTCATTTAATATTTGAATCATGTGAGAAAATAACTTATCACAAAGATTCCAAGTTGACCTTTTTTGAGAAACTCTTAGGAGCATTTAGGAACCCTAACTTCATGAGGTGACATCTCCAAAATTGTAGGTGAACCAAAGAATGGAATTGATACCATAGGTTAAAAAATATATCCCCTCTATGTAATATATGATTGATAGCTTGGAACATCTTAAAACAATATCTCCAATTTTCATGGTCTGTGACATCTCAAAAGAATAATTATAGAGAAATTCCAAGATGATCTATTAACTCCATAAATCACATTTTTTTTCCACCTTTAAGACCCCAAGTGTATTTCCCACATTTTTTGAATACATAAAATATCTTCTTAATTTGATAGTCTTTAAATTCACTCATATCTCATTTATTCATAGAGATTCTATGCTCACTTGTAGGGTTGACATGTAAGATTTTTTAAGTCGACATACAATTTGTGGATGTGTGGAATTAACATAATATTTCATATCTCCTTAATCCTATGGAGTTAGAGAAAGCACTATATACCATTGGAAATTTCTTAGAATAATATATTTGACAATATATGGTCTCCTCCTATTTGAGCTTACAATTTATAGTTATTGTATCTTCAAATACAAGGTATCCAAATTTGGCATCAAGATGAAAGTAGGTATCCAAACAATAATTCCAACCATTTTCTTCCTAAAATATTTATCTTGGATGTATATAGTCTTCCCTTGTCTTTGACATTAATAAAACAATATTTCCAATAATCTCCCCATAACTTTCACATTTTTGATCTCCCATTAACTTTGACAGCACAATGTTCAACAATAAAAAAATGTGAAACCTAATGAAGGAAATCATTTTGTAGTAGTTGAATACTTCTTCCCTATATAGTTTTTTTCCCATCAATTTTGTTGATCCAAAGATGATAGTGGAAGCTTGTGCCATTATTCTATTCCATTCACTCATCTCTACCAATTTATCCAAAAAAACTTCACACATCAATAGTTTCTTCCCATATGTGAAAATTAGTCTCTAGAATGTATTATTTATCAATACATTTAATTAATTATAGAAATATCTCAACCTTATCACTCCTTAATGTTACTGAAAAGTGACTAAACTTCTGATCAATATTATCACGGGTGGTCCCAACTAGAAAAAAACATATTTTATCCTTTGAATTTTTTTTCATGTCTATTGTTGTCTAATTTTAAATACACAACTTGAGAAATATTATTATGTCAATTTGTGAGAACATGATGAGATATGGGGATGGATGAATTTTCATCATTATGAATACATAGAGCTACAAAGTAGAACCTTCGATCTATTACCCTATAAAAAAACCATATAAAAGATCAAGTGAATTTGAATAAAATTCACATCCTCCAAATTCTTGTGTGTGGAGAAAATATTTTAGAATGTTCTCTTGTTGTCCGTGCCATCAATTATAATTCCTGAATGTTTATTTAAATAATAACACTTATCTTGATGCTTGTTGATGTAGGATCATAAGGCTTGAAGACAAAAGGCTTTGAATTTATTCCAAAAATACAAAAAAAATAATTACAAGCAAAGGAGTGGGGTCCTTTAGCTGTCACTTTACGAAGCTTTCTAGATAGGATTTGAGCTAGAATTCAAGGATTTGGATTATCATGTAATAAATTCAACTAGTTAGTTTCAGTTGAGATTCTCGAGGAGAATATCATGCAGATTATATAAGATTAGGAAGTTTCGATCCATTGATTTAGGACCTGGTTGTTATATGTACAAGCATTTTATGTATGTTTTGAATTAATGTAAAGGGATTTCGCTGTAGAGGATTAGGCTGTAAAATTCGTAATCTCTTTGTGTCTCTGTGTATTCTGGTCATGAATGGTTAATCTCGGAGGTTTGAACTTCCTTTGTAATATTTCTGAGTGTTGTTGATTTCTAGTTTGGCCTCTAGTATTAGTGTTCTATATAATCTTGTGTTATCATGTTTAAAACTTCATTAACTGTGTATTGAAATAACTTAACGTATTTCGAAACCACAATGTTTAGTTAGTGATATCTAGAATCTGATAGTTGAGGACTAAACTTGGCAGAAGTGCTAAAACCTTGGTGGAATGAGGAAAACCTAATAAATTCACAAGGAGTCCAAGAAAAGATCTGAACCATCCAATGGACAGATCCAATAGATCAATAGTCATCATGATCCAACAAGCGTTAGAGTTAAACAAAAGAGTAAAGTGGTCTTTGTAGGTGTAAGTTGTTTCTCGCGTGGACTTAAGGTGGTAAGCTGCATTTTGAAAATTCATGTGATTCCACTTAGGAGCTGACACATAGCACGAGGAAACTGCTTTTTTCCCATGCCCTCATCTTGTTATACATTGGAAATAATTCCACATGATATTATGTGTCAACCGTTAGATCAAGCGGGATTGATCAACGATGAAGATCACCTGGCTAGTTTGTGAGCGGGGAAAGCGATAAACATCAGATTGAGTGTTGAGATCGACGGTGGAGGTTTAACAAAATAAAGGTTTGTGGAATGACAAATGTGATAAGGTTTTAAATTAAAGTTTTATTTCCTTTTTGATTTTGTAGGAAGTCCTGAAGGTTTTCCAAATATCATTTAAATTTAGTAGTTCTGTTGTTTTAGTAGAACAGTTAAATTTGGAGGTTGATGACTAATACTCGAAAGGAAACTCAAGAAGAAGTTCCACCTAAACTAAGAAATCGTTTTAGTTTTTGAACAATTATCCCTAACACCTGCAACCACCCCACCATTAGTTGTATCAAAGCAAAATATTGACAATGATTAGGTTCTCCAAGATTAGAAAAGGAAATCCAACATGGCTTTCAGTGTTGGATGATGACGTGGTGGCAGTCGAACAAGAGGAATACCAGTTGCAAATGCTAAAGAGTTGGAAGCTATGCAAGAGATGCAAGCTAAACTAGAAGCAATAGAAATGGGAAATCAAAGAGATGGAGATTTCAATGAGCCTAAAGTTGAAGCTACAAAAGAAGAGGAACCTATAGAAGTTACTCTTGAATGAGATTCATTAAATCAGTGTTGGGATCCACATCGAAACCTAGAATTGAGGGTTCAGATTATACAGGAGGTTTAAACCCTGAGGTGTTGATAGAATGGATTAATTACATGGAGAAATTATTTGATCATGAAGTAATGGAAGAAGGAAAGGGAGTGAAATTTGCTGTCAAAAAATTGAAAGGACATGTCGCACTTTGGTGCGATGGACTGTAGGCAGAAATAAGGAGACTTGGTAAGCAACCAATTAAAAATTGGAATAGGATGGTGGCAAAGTTGAGAGCTAAGTTTTTACCAAGTGATTATCAAATTTCTTTATATGGACAGATGCAAAATCTTAGACAAAGGTCTTTAACAATGAAAGAATACAAAGAGGAGTTTTATAAAGTGAGCATAAGAGCTGGACAAATTCAAGATACAAATGAGAAGGTTGCAAGATATATAAATGGGCTCAGAATGGAGATCCAAGATGAGATAAGTTTGATGTCTCCTAAAATAGTAGAAGAAGCTTATTAGGTGGTATTCAAGGCTCAAGGAAAACTCACGAGGAAGAAATCTACCAGAAGTAGAGGTACTTTCCAAGGAAGGGGAAGTCAAGGTGGTAGAGGAAGATCTACAACACCTAGAGATGGAGCTAGTAGCAGCTCAAGTCAGCATATACCAATAGAAGGTGATGCAAGTGGTATAAGGAGTTTTCTCATATGAAGAGGAGGTAGAGGCAAAGGAAGAGAAATTAGATGTTATAGATGTAACAAGCTAGGACACAGAGCCTATGAGTGCCCAAAAAATGTAGGAATAAATTAGAGAAATGCAATTGTTTTGAAGAAGAAGCAGAAAAGGTGCCAGAAGAAGAAAATGTACCAGAGAGTGGGGAATATTTGTTAGTTAACAAAGTTTTGTTAAAGCCAACAAAGGAATTTGTTGAACCAGCATAGAGAAAGACTTTGTTTAGGACTATATGCAAGGTTCAAGGAAAATGTTGTCAAATGATAATTGATAGTGACAGTATTGATAATTTGTTCTCCATAGAAGTGGTGGAGAAGTTGAAATTAAAGACAAAGAAACATCCAACGCATTACAAGGTGTCATGGATTCAAAAATGACATCAGTTGTTAGTGAATGAATAGTGCAAAGTGGAGTTGCAATTGGGTAGATACAAAGACAAAATTCTGTGTGATGTGATGCCTATGGATGTGTGTCACATATTGCTAGGAAGACCTTGGCAGTATGACAGAGGAGCTATGCATGATGGGAAAAGGAAAACATATAAATTTGGTAAAGATGGTATTAATCATACATTGTTGCCTATGGAAGAGGAGGATGCATCAAGAAAGTCTGATCCAAAGATTCTATTGCTGAGTGGAAAAGAGTACTTCTAGCAGATTGAAGAGGATGAGATAAATTTTGCATTGATTTGCAAACCCGTGTTAATAATGATTTCCACTAAAATTTCTGATTTGCCAATTGAAATTCAATAGATGCTAGAGAATTAGTGATATCATTGTAGATTTTTTGCCTAATGAGTTAGCACCCATTAGGAAAATTAGTCATCATATATATTTGGTTCCAGGGGCTAATCTACCAAATAAAGCATCTTACCGGATGACTCCCACAAAAAACTAAGACATCAAAAAACAGGTTTAGGAACTGTTAGATAAAGTAATGATTAGAGAGAGTTTGAGTGATTGTGCACTGCCAACAGTTTTGAGTCCAAATAAAGATGGACGCTGGAGAATGTGCCCTGATTCAAGAGAAATCAACAAAACAACAATTAGGTAAATATTTCCTTTACCTAGAATTGAAGATTTGATGGATTGTTTAAGTGGAGCAAGATATTTACAAAGATGGATTTAAAAAGTGGTTATCATCAAATAAGAATTAGAGAAGGGGATGAATGGAAAACTTCTTTTAGAACATCTGAAGAACTCTATGAATGGATGGTAATGTTTTGGGTTATCAAATGCTCCTAGTACAATTATGAGGCTTATGAATGAAGTGTTGAAAGAATTTATTGGTAAATTTGTAATAATATATTTGGATGATATATTAGTTTACAACAGATCTATGGAGGAACATATGAGACATCTGAATTATGTCTTACAGAAGATGCAACAAGAAAATTTGATGCTAAATCTAAAGAAATTTTCATTCATGAAGGAAGAGTTAGTATATTTGAGCATTGTGGTTTCTGTTGATGGATTGAAGATGGATCCAAAAAAGATAAAGACAATCATAGAGTGGACTTCACCGAAAAGTGTCTTTAAGGTAAGAAGTTTTCATGGTCTTGCTAGTTTTTATAGAAAATTCATACGGAATTATAGTAAGATCAATGATTCTATTATTGACACTATCAAAAAGGATAAACAACCATTTAAATGGACTATTGAAGTAGAGAAGAACTTCCAGCGGTTGAAAAGAAAGATCACTAAGAAACCTATTTTGGTTTTTCTTGATTTTAACAAACCTTTTCAAGTGAAATGTGATGCAAGTGGAGAAGTTATTAGAGGTGTTTTAAGTTAGGAGGATAGACCTATAGCTTATTTCAGTGAAAAACTGAATGAATCAAAGAAGAAATATTCTTCTTATGATGAGGAATTTTATGCAGTTGTGCAACTATTGAAAAGTGGAGACACTACTTGATGTCTAAGGAGTTTATACTTTATTCAGACAACCATGCATTGCAATACATTATGCAGTAAACAAAGCTTAGTTAGAAGCATGCAAAATGGGTGGAATATCTTCAAATTTTTAATTTTGTATTAAACCATGATATAAATGGCCAATCAAACAAGGTAGCAGATGCCTTAAGTAGAAAAAGTATTTTAGTTTAGGAAAGTCAAATTCAAGTGTTGGGTTTTGATTTTCTTAGGGAATTATCTGAGAAAGATTTAGATTTTAAATAGGAATTTGAAGCTTGTATAAATCCTGTGTTGTTAGACACAAGTAAGTAGTTGGATTTTTCTTGCAAGAAGAATTGTTGTTTAAAAGGAATCAACTGTGCATAGCAAATTGTTCTATGAAAGAGAATTTAATTGAGAAACATAGTGGTGGACTTGGAGGACATTTTGGTACAGACAAAGCTTATGAGCAGGTGAGTCAGTTTTATTTCTGACCAAAGATGAGATCTTAAGTGGAGAAGTATGTGAAAAATTGTAAAGTTTATCAGTATGCAAAGGGAAGGAGTCGAAACAAAAGTTTGTATGTTCCATTGCCTATTCCAGATAGATCTTGGGATATGGTAAGTATGGACTTTATTTTGGGTTTAACAAAAACTCAAAGAAGCAATCATTCAATTTATGTTGTGGTTAATAGATTTTCTAAAATGGCACATTTTATTCCATGATATAAAACCAGTGATGCTACCAGTGATGCAAGGTTACATGGTTTACCTAAGAGCATGGTTTACCTATAGAGATACCAAATTTGTTGGTCATTTGTGGAGGACATTTTGGAAGAAACTTGGTACTAAACTGAGTTTCAGTTGAGCTTATCATCCTCAGAATGATGGGAAGACTAAAGTTGTAAACAAAAGCTTGGGTAATCTTATAAGAAGTCATGGAAGTGAATTTCCAAAATATTGGGATCAAATTTTGGCACAAGTTGAATATGCTTATGATGATTCTCCTAATATGTGTTAGAAAATTATATATTACAGAGCAATGGAACACATAAAATATTACAAAAATATAAACACAGAAAACACATAAAACAAGAGAGACACAGATATACATGGTTCCCTCAGTTTGGCCTACGTCCATGAAGAAACAACCAATCCTTCTTTTTTATATTATCCAGCAAACTGAAGAGATACAACCTACAACAGATCTACTATAACTCTCTCTTCGCTCTCAATCTCCTCTCTCTTCCTCACTCAAAATACAAATATACATAGATGCAATACAATTCCCTCATATATAGCGAGGGGTTTCCTTTCTAGGGCAAAAAACCCTAAATTAAACATAACTTCTACCGTCAGATCTCTGCCTAATGAATGGCCCAGATTGACTACGAAATTACAACATTTTACAAGACAATTTTAGATCTATTCTTAGTTTCGGCGGCGCTACCCTCAACACCCCCCCCCCCCCCCCCGCTAGGGGGGCTCCCAAAATGTTGCAGCCACCCCCCTGGACCCCCCCTACAGCGAATATTTTACTAGCAGCGTTTCTACCCTATTTCGAATTAGGGTCCAATGCGGCGATACCTTTGAATATAGAAGATAATCAGGCTCCACACCCAACAATAGGAGTACAATGTAGAGTCATACAAACCTAAATTGAATCATTTAAGACCCACTTTAATGTTTAAGACCTAGAACTCAAAAGGAAATAAACCCGCATTGATAACACATCGGGTCCACTCTGCACATTAACCTGTGTGCACATTTGAGCATAATTACTGTCTTCTTAGACGAATGGTCTATTCGGCCAGAAATCAATGAGGTCTTAACCTTGTTGTAGAAACCCTCATCATGTCCATTTTGGGAATTAACAACCACGCTTGTTTGCACATGATATGTGCCCAATTGCCTTTAAATGGATGGTCCGATCACCTCTAGACTTTAAAATCATTTTAATGATTTCTTGAGTCCAAATTTAGAATTAAACTTTAGCTCTCATGACCATGTGATGACCGTAGATCTATTGGATCTGTCGATCGAACCATCCTGATCTTCTTTTGGGTTTCTTCACGAATTTATCAGGGATTCTTCATTCCGCGAATAATATTCTCCTAATATTTATTTGTAATGCAGAGGAGTATATGAATTAAAAGACTTGGAAAAAGCTTAAATGAGAAGTGCGAAAGGAGAATATTTTTCTTCAGAGATTCAGGCAATACATGAACAGGTAAAACAATAGTTACATGATAACAACATAAAGTACAAGAGCAGAGAAGATTTGAAGGAGAGAGAAGTTAATTTTGAGGTTGGAGATTTGGTTTTAGTACACTTGAGGAAGGAAATATTTCCAAAAAGGGAGTATAACAAGCTAAAATTCAAGAAAATTGGACAATGTAGAATCTTGAGGAAATTTTCTGAAAATTGTATATGAAATTGAATTACCCCCTAATATTGGAATATCTCCAATTTTCAATGTTGCTGATTTGTACAATTATGAAGTTAGAAATGCAAAGGATACATCAGAAGACAAGGAAGAACAAGAAGTTGACCAGGTAAAACAGTTACCTACAGTAAAGGCATTGCATCCAAAGAAGATAGTGGATAAGAGTGTGTTTAAAAGGACAAGGGGACAAGAATATTTTCAGTATTTAGTCAAATGGAAGGATCAACCAATTGTTGATGCTACCTGGATGTCAGATGCCATGCTACAGAAGTTGGGAAGTTCTATAGAAGAGCTCATGGATAGGAGCCCATGAAGAATTTTTTCCTTAGGAGTCTGATGCAGGAGCATAAGGCTCGGAGACAAAAGGCTTTGAATTTATTCCAAAATACAAAAAAAAAAAAAAATTACAAGCAAAGGAGTGGGGTCCTTTAGCTATCAATTTACGAAGATTTTTAGATAGGATTTGAGCTAGAATTCAGGGATTTGGATCATAATTTAATAAATTCAATTAGTTAGGTTTAGTTGAGATTCTCAAGGAGAATATCATGCAAATTAGATAGTTTTAGGCAGTTTCGATCCATTGATTTAGGATTCGGTTGTTGTACGTACAAGTATTTTATGTAAGTTTTGAATTAATGTAAAGAGATTTAGCTGTGGAGTATTACACTGTAAAATTCATAATCTCTCTATGTCTCTATGTATTTTGTGGATGAATGGTCAATCCCAGAGGTTTGAAGTTCCTTCGTAATATTTTTGAGTGTTGTTGATTTCCAGTTTGGCCTCTAGAATTAGAGTACTATATAATCTTGTGTTATCACATTTAAAACTTCAATTTCTTTGTATTGAAATGACTTAATGTATTTCGAAACCACAGAGTTTAGTTAGCAATATCCTAAATCTGATAGTTGAGGACTAAACTTGGTGGAAGCGCTAAAACCTTGCTGGAATGAGGAAAACTTGATAAATTCATGATTAGTCCAGGAAAAGAGCTGAGTCATCTGAGCAATAGATTGAATAGATAAATGGTCATTGCGATCCAACAAGTGCCAGAGTTAAACAGAGGATTAAAGCAGTCGTTGTAAGTGAAAGTTATTTCTCACGCGGACTTAAGGTGGTAAGCTATATTTTGAAAATTCATGCGATTCCACCTAGGAGCTGACACATATTGTGAGGAAAATTATTTTCTCCTATACTCTCATCTTTTTATAGATCGGCAATAATTCCACACGATATTATGTGTCAACCGTTGGATCAAGCAGGATTGATCAATGGTCAAGATCATCTAGCTAGTTTGCGAGTGGGGAAAGCGATAACTGTCAGATTGAGCATTGAGATCGGTGACGGAGGTTTAACATGATAAAGGTTTGTGGAATGATGGATGTGATAAGGGTTTAAATTGGATTTTTAGTAGAACAGTTAAATTTGAAGGTTGATGACTGACACTCCAAAAGAAGCCCTATAAGAAGTTCCACCTGAACTTGAAGAAATCATTTGTGGTTTTGAATGATTATCCCTAACACCTGCAAAAACCCCACCAGTTGTAATAATGAAATGATTTCATAATGAAATGCTTTAATAATGGAATGCTTTAATAATGAAATCTACACATAACATTAAAACATGATATCAATGATACATTTTCATAGTTTATAGCTATCCAATAATAATAAATAATGTTGTAGATAGATAAACACATTTATCCCTTTTATTTAGAGAAGCACAAACACTACATACCCCAATCCTTAACTTCATAGGAATATGGACCTCATTGAATTTTTTTTCCTGTATATATTTGTAAAATATGCATATGTAATAAAATTAACACTTCCTTCAACACCTTTGACATATTCTATATATAAATAATGAGTTTCCCATCTCAAGAAATTATGTGTAATAGATTTGTGTCTATATACACTCTCCATTTATGCAAACTAACTATTTCATCCATGTCAGTGTAGTGCTTGTTAATGGCCCAATCTCATATCTGTAATACCCCTGGCATAAACTACCATAAAAACACTTGTAAAATGAGTGTAGTTGAATAATTAAATATTATTGATCCTTATATTGATATTACAAGATGAATATTCTTCTAGTTCTTAATTACAAGAATATTACAAGAATTTTCTATTGAGGGTAATTTATATTTTTCTACCTAAATAAATTATATTTCAAAGTTGGTATATTTTATGAGTTTTACAACTAATGAGTAATAGTTTTAGAAAAACTATGGATAAGTAATATTCTTTTCATAAGGCAAAATCAAATATATTTTGAATAAAAACATGAGATATTTATGGATGATTTATTGAGTGATTGTAGAATTTAGAAAAATATAATTTATGGAGTGATTTATGGAGTTATTTTAGGATTTGCAAAAATATGATTTATGGAGTGATTTATGGGATTTATGGAATGCTTTTAGGATTTAGAAAAGTTATTGCATTTTCTTAATTCTAATTATTGTTAGCCTATGGGAAAATATGAGAACTAATAACATGATACATGTAGAATCAAGCCAAGAGAGAGGAAGGAGGGATTCCAAGCATGCATTAAAAGGTAAGTAACTATTGTCTTTGAAAATCATTATTGTGTTTACATGTGCTGCATGAAGATATAGTAGTCAAATTTAGTTGCTTGAAAATTCTCATATTATAAAGACTTGAGATTATTTTCTTGGGAAAACCTGCATGGACTTTCGTACATAGAGGAATAAGTTCTTTATTCATTTAATTCTTAAAATGTTTCATGTGCATTGAATTCTTAAAATATTTTCAGTGATAGACAATTGTGTGAATTTCATGAGTTATTTGAAAATAGGGCCCAAATATGTCTTTGTATCTCCAAAACCATGAGAGACGTGTAAAAATTGAAAGCAGTTTTTGTAAATGAGCCTGTTCTAGCCAAAAGCCTCTTCCATATTTGAAAATTTCATTTTTAAATTCTCGAAAACCGTGTCCAAATTTAATTACTAAAATAAAAAAATTATTTAATATTTAATCTAGAAACATTGGCTGCAAAGATTCATTAAAGTCTTCCAAACCATGACACTTGTGTAAAAAATGAAAAAGATTTTTGTTAATGAACCTGTTCCCAACAAAATCCACATTATTTGTTTGAACATGTTTCCAGATGTTCAGCAACCACGTCCAAAGTTGATGACTAAAACAAGAAAAATAGAGTAAAACAAAGTGCTTCCATTTGAATTTCCAGTAGGATAAGAATAGTTGTTTATGTACATATATAATTATCTATTGTGTTAATTTTCTTGAAAAGAAGTAAATTAATTGCATGCATAATGTTATGCAGCCATCTCAAAAAAATATAGACAAATGACTTAAAAATCATCCTCTTCAAGGGGGAACCTCCTTTACATTACGTAAATGAACAATTCTTGGATGATACAAATGACAAGACCTATTTTATATATATAGGAGCAAAAGGGGTCACAACATAATCAAAGGCTACATAAAAATAATAATGTAAGGGCACAATAATAAAAATAGTGTGCTTCTACCCTGATCGGGGTGCGTGCCGATGGTTGTGATAGCATGTGGAAATTAATGAAGTGTATCTATGATTTATGTACCACCACCCCCCACACACTCAAAGAGATGGGTGTGGTGGCCCTTGGCATGAGTGCATGCAGTGATGGTAGGAAAGGTGGTAGAGAAGATAGCAGAGGGTAAGATTTATATGAGTAAAGGGAAAGAAGGTGGGTAATGCTGGTGAGTTTTATTGCAGACAAAGGAGACGGTGCAAGGGACAGGGAAGATGTCAACATCCTCAACATCAAGCTTAGAGACAACCTATAATCATTTAGGGGTATGTTCCTTGCCTCTTCACTTCCTTTGCAATGATGACCTGGTTGGGTTTCTACTAGGGGGAGGGGGAAAAGTACGAATGTTAATTGGGAGGTTGAGAAATGCTGGGGGAAATGGAGGTGGTGACTTGTTGCATTGGCTTGGTTCTGTGTCTATGTACTATTCTTTCCAAGTATCAACTTAGACTTTTGCAATCTTGACCTTGTGTTGTTTCACATTAGGAACCTGGGTTTAGCACGCTGAGGTCTAAGTTGGGCTGGTCGAAGGGTTCAGGTGGGTAGAGACTATGAGTCTAATGCTAAGGGAAGTGGGGGTTAGTTACTATGTTGCATAGGATCTTGGCATTGCTGCCAAAACCACTACAATTGCTGTGGTACTGTGAGAAATTTCCGCCGTAAGATAATTGTTGGGGCCCTTGAGGGGGATGTTGGGTATGAAAATGATAGTAGTCTTGCTCTAGTTTACTAGGTAGAGGGGAAAGAGTCTGTAATTCATGGATGGAAACCTGCCGCTATGAGGCTGGGCTCACTTGCATGGCCTTGGCAAGGGATTTCCAACCCGAGTGCGTATGGGAGGCACTGAGGGTGGAGGTATGAGATGACAAAAGGGAATTGGAGACTGATCCCTTCTAAGGACTGGATCACCATCCTCTATGGCTTTGGTACTAATAGTAAAAGGAAAATGGAGGAGCATGGGGAAACATACGACACCAATAATTCAATTTAGGGAAGCAACAAATGCCATAATATGTCAAATTGATTTTGGTTAAGAAATTCTTGTTGTGAATAGGCTTCGGGAATATTTGACATGACTTGGCTCATGAAAGGTCATGGACATGGAAGATGGGGTTGAGAGCCAAGAAAGAATAAGGACTTGAGCATGTTTGAGTGCCATAGAGGGAGGAAATCAGTAGAACATATTCTCACTGAAGATGCTAAGGCATATTGCGAGGGTATGGATGAAGGCATCTAGAATCTGTTAGAGCAATGGGAAGAGGAAATTAAGCATGGTAGTGAGACTGTGGAGGATATGCAAAATTGGAGGACCCTTGTCCCGAATCCTGGGAACACTAGAGGTGGGATACCGCAACTTAAGAAGACCTTATACCTCTACTAGCTAATGAAAATCCTATTGGGCAATGCCATGGAACATATCTCGGTAGGCATGGTGATTTGTCTCCAAGGTATGCTGAGATACAAACATGATCTGTAGAAAATTCAATTCCAACTCCATAGGAAAGATATTAGGCTGCACAGAATTGAAAGACATATTGCATGCATCCAGGAATTGTCAGAGATGCTTGTAGCAACTATTAAGGACCCCACACTAGGGGAATCAGCCTCAGAGGAGGAGAAGGTCTAGTCAGTTTCCCATTTTTAGTTTTGTTTTATATGCAACTAACATTTACTTTCCAACATGCAAGTATATGTATAGATATAAATATAGAGTATGATCATGAAACAAAGACACATATAGCCTGGCTAGAGAGATTGAAACTTTATTATTTTCGGATGGCTTACAATGCAAATAGGTGGGCAAGAGACTTGGTTTCCGATTGGGCAAGTTGAGGACCTAACCAATCTATGTGGTGTAAATGTTCCTATTATGGAATAGAAAATGAAAGGTCCTACCAAGCGTAACGAAAAAAAATAGTGGGCTTCTATGAGGCACAACAATAACAATACGGGGGCTATATGGGCACAACAATAATAATAAGGGGGAAACAATAATATTATAAGGATCTAGCACGCCCCTCTCCTTCAAAAAAGTGTTATCCTCAACGCTTGAGTAGTTCTGGATGCTTTTTTATAAAATTCTCGTCCTCCCATATGGAATCTTCAACAGGTAAGTTCTTCTAGTTAATGAGGCACCTTGAAATTGATTGTTTCTGTAGGTGTCAGATTCTTTTTTCCGTGATTTCTTAAGGCTCAATTATTATTTCTCCTTCGTCGTCAAGTTCTAGCAACACTATTTGAACTCGAAGATTGTCACCAATAACCTTCTTTAAGAATAAAACATGGAAAACTAGGTGTACTTGGGAAGATGCAAGTAGCTGCAATTTGTATGCAATATTACCAATATTTTGCGACACCTTGTAAGGACTGTAGTACTTGGGTGATAATTTATTTTCATTCTTAGATTTATTGGGAGCCATTTTTTGTATGGTTGTAGTCGTGAAAATATTCAGTCACCTACATCGAAACTTCTTTCATTGTGATGCTGATTTGCATGTTGTTTCATTTGATTATACGCTAGAGTGAGGTTATCCTTTGAGAGTTGGAGAAATTGTTGTTGATGCTCGATGTGATCTTCCATTGCTTGAACATGATAATTTTCTCTTAAATATGATGTGATGGATGGTGGATGATATGCATAAAGTGCCATAAATGGGGTCATTTTGCTGCAGTATAGAAGGAAGTGTTATACCACCATTCAACTAGAGCTATCGGCTTGACCCACTGTGTTTGTTTATCATATACAAAGAAATGAGGATATCGTTCCAAACATTTGTTAACTATCTCAATTTTCCATCAGATTGAGGATGATAAGGTGATGTATGAGCTAACTGAGTACCAAGACAAGAAAATAATTATGTCAACACATTTCCTGTGAAAATGTCATCTTTGTCACTTACTATAATCTTTGGATTTCCATGAAACTTTTGAATTGTTTCAATAAATGCAGTAGCAAATGCAATGACTTTCAAAGGATGAGATAATGCACAAAAATGTGCATAATTGGTAATTCTATTAACTACCACCATGATGACACTATTTCATTCAGAACTGGGTAAAACTATGATAAATCCACTGATACGTCCTCCCAACACTGAATTGGAATGACTAAATGTTTTAATAGAATGGGGGTCATAATTAACTCAACTTTATTTTGTTGGCAATCCAAACATTCTGTCACAAATTTCTGAATATCAGATTTAAGGCCATCCCAAAAAAAATTCTTCTTTACCCTATGGTAAGTTTTTAAAAATATTGAGTGCCCTCCTAAGGGATAGGTGTGCAATTCCAAAAGAATATTGTGTTTGAGTTAGGAATTATTACAAAGATATAAGTGATATTTGTACCATAATGAATAATTTTTCTAGCTAAATGTATTATATGTACTCAGATATTGCTACAAATTTTGAATGACTAACCAAACCTCTTCATCATTCTTCCATTCAACCCTTTCTTTAGTTATCCACTCAGGTTGGATGATAGAAATGGCACAAAGAAATGCTTCTACATCCTCATCCTTTCTTAAGACTGCATATGAAAAACCATTTTGCTTCCCTTTTTTGTAGATGATTTCAATGTCATAACCCAACATATTTGTCACTCATTTCTACTACTCTTCTGAAGATAATATTTGTTCCAAAAAGTATTTAATACTATCATGATATTTTTTACCTCAGTGTGTCTTCCTGTTAGGTAAGGTTGCCATTTCTTTAGTGCATGTAGTATTTCCAAAATTACCTTCTCATAAATAGGCTTGTGTAAATACTTTCCTTTCATTGGATGAATTTCAAAAGCAATGGGTCTTCATTCTTGCATTAAAACATCACCAATTCACTTTCTTGACACATCACATTCTATAATAAAAATTCTATGAAGTTTGGCATAGCTAAGACCAGTGCTTGGAAAATTACCTCTTTAAGATGTTTAAAGGCCTTGTTTGCTTATGAAGTCCATAAAAATGCATCTTTCTTCAGTAATGATGTTAGAGGAGGTGCTATGCTCCCATAATTCTTAACAAACTTGTGATAATACCTTGTCGACCCAAGAAATCCTTCAATATGCTTTATGGCTGTGGGGATTTTCCATTCCTTAATGCATTTAATTTGGTTAGGGTCTACCTTAACACCCTCATGAGATACAATATGACCCAAATATTCCACCTCTTGTACTTCAAAGAAACATTTGAAGGGTTTTTTATATAATTGTTTCTCCTGCAATAGTTTGAGCATTCTGTCAACATGTTGAACATGGTCCTTCCAAGACTTGTTGTAGATTAGTATATCATCAAAAAATACTAACACAAATTTTCTAAGGAAGGGTTTGAAAATGGAATTCATGAAACCTTGAAATTTGGAAGGTGTATTAGTAAGGCCAAAAGGCATGACCAAAAATTTTCAATGACCCTCATGACTTCTAAATGTAGTTTTTAGAATGTCTTCAATCTTCATTCAAATTTGATGCGATATTGAATGAAGATCCATCTTGGTGATGTAAATTGCTCCATGTAATTCATCCAACAATTCTTCAAATGAGAGGAATGGGAAATTTATCTTTAATAGTGAGCTTGTTGAGCTCCCTATAATATGGAAACATATGACATGATCCATCCTTCTTGTGCACCAATAATACTCAAGCAAAGAAAGTACTTTGACTAGGTTGAATTATCCTAGCCTCTAATATTTATGTAGCCCTACATTCACTTTCACTCTTTTGGGCATAAGGATATTTGCAAGGCCTTATATTTGGAGTAACAATTCTTGGAATCAATTGAATCACATGATCATGATCAAGAATAGATGGGAGGCCTTTGGGAGTCATAAACACCTTAGAATGATTGTTCAACTTTTTGGAGATCTGGAGAAATAGATGATTTTTATGTTTGAACCCCTAGTGAGCATAATTGTGTAATTACTCCCCGTAATTATTTCTTCAAAATATTTTTCATGCCATTAGAGTTGATTATCTTTCCTAGTTTCCCTGTGATACCCCTTAATTCAACTTCATTTCCTTCCTAAAAAGGTTTCAGGAGAAGTTCTTGAAAATTGAAAGTTATCATCCCCAAAGATTATAACCATTGGAATCCTCATAAAATTTCCATGCCACCCAAGATTTTAGTAGGAGATTAAAGTTTTTTCTCATTCTATAGCTAGCATAAGAATCACAACTAAGTAGGAGAATATAGCAAAATCATAACCATTGGCTAGAAAAAAAAACTAGTGAAATAGACCCCGTCTAACTACAGTCTTTCAACACAAAATCCTTTGATTAAATCTAGAAAATAAAATGTGTATTTCCTTATTCAATTTGACTGAATAGAGACTGCAAGATTTCTGATCATTATATGTGTTATAGGTATATAACAAAAAGAATAAATTCCACAATAGCAACAGTGAGCACAATTTCCAAATTTCATTTCGAAACAACGATAAACCATACACAAACCCTTATGGTAACTTTCAGCGAAACAAAGTTGTAAAAGATATGTAACATTTGTAGCCAAAATAAGTTTTATAAAATCATAAACAATCATAGCATCTGGAAATAGAGCAACTGAGCCTTCAAACTAAAGGACATGGGCCAATTTTTTCAATGGAGGCAGAAAAAAAATAAAACGCTCCCAATACATATATACACTTCATTAAACAAACTTACTCAACATCAATATTTATCTAGTTCTAAGCCTAGTCAAGCCAAAAGAAAAATCAACTAAGAAAAAAAGTAGAGCACAATAACAACCCTCACTAGGGGGAGTTACATCGAATAGAAGAAAAACATATGAACCCATTTTATCTCATAGGTCACAAAGCACTCCTTCAAGAAACTGGAGTTACATAAGAGAATAGACCTAGGTGCGAGTAAGAGTGAGTAGTAAGAGGAATCCAAATCTTAACCATCGTTGTCTCTTAGAAGAAGAATCTGAATCCTACAGGTGTTGAAATTACATGTGGAAGGAAAAAACGGAATTAGCTACAATGCCAAGTGAAAAGAACAAACTAAATATGAATGAGTATGTATTTTTATGGAGGAAGAAAAAAAAAGGACTCCAAAAATGGTTTCATACATTTTGTAAGACCATGTCGGTCAAAACCATTGAAGCCACATTCATTATTCTTGCAAGGAACAATGTAAATATGAATGGTTACTGCTCTGTAATGTTTGGAAATGATCATAATGCATACAAGATAATCTAGGAGAAAATTAAAGTAACACCAACCAGAGGTTGGTGTCGCGTCTCATAAACTGAAGTAAAACAAAATTCCAGGAATATTTCCTTGGAATGTGCCTATCAAAAAACAAGTGAGAAATCTTTAGAAAGGAAACAAGAAAACCATAAAAGAAAACCCTTCATAGAGCCATGTGAGATAGAAACCTTACTAGTTATAACTGAGAAGTGGGGTCAAGCTAGTTATAGTGGAATGAAAATCAAGAGAGAAGGGTTCTCCGATTTTCCTACTTGATAGAAATAAGAAACAAAACTTTGTGAGTACCTAGACTTAGAATAAAGTAGGCATAAAAATAAATTTAAAAATAGTTAGGAGCAAGGGCTTACCTGTATCAATATTAGGTAGAGGTGAAACATGCCATGGTGAATGCCACAATGACGGGGAAAAGAACTAGTTGTTAGAGCTCTTCCTGCTCTTATGGTGACATTGTAGAGACTGGACACACATAAGCATCGATGGAAATTTCTCCAAATGACGCAAATGACTTATCTTGTCACCAGGGTAAGGAGGGAAAGATGCATGCATTCCATTAGATTGATTATGAATCAAGATCCATTGTAGATGAGCGAAGAGCAACACATTCCATGTGAATTTCACATGGTCCTAGCATATGTGACACCAAACAATTCGACGTAAGCCAGGCTTGGTACTTCAACATGCTAACAGCTACGTGGTGAGATAAAATAAAAATGTTAATTGATAATCAAGGGTTGAGGGTGTTTGAAAATAAGACGGGTTACATAAAACATATTTAACCATACTCTCAAGTGAACTTAGGATGATTGTCACCCAAAATCTCACATCAAATTAAATTAAAAATGCCAATGGGTATATAGAAAAGACCATACCGCATGCCTAAACTCACTAAGAATCCTAAAGGACATGCTTCCATCACCAAGGTCATTGGTCAAAACCTTATAAATTGGAAATCATATTATAATTATCATAGGACTGTAGCATACTAGTAGATCTCAAATCTTTCTAACATTCACTTGAAGGCGTAGCACTATACAAACAAAATTATGAAGAGAGGATTATTTCCATTGCGAATATTTACATCACGAACATAGTACACCACGAGGTTCCTTAGGAAATAATCCCTTGAGATGAAAACCAACAGGGTAAGGAATGGAGAGACTTATTAATTATAAAAAGAAATTGAGACAAAAAATTATATAAGAGTATTAAAAAAAAATTGTAAAATGAGGATCTGTTTCTTATAGGAGAAGAAACAAAATTTTATAAAACTATGGGGTTTTCACATATAAAAAAATATATAATGGCCAAATATTAACATGTTGGGACTAGAAAAAATGATTTCGCACAATCAGTTAAATAAATATAAATTTACAACCACTAAAAGGTTACAATTAATTACAAAATGATTATTTTGGTCAGGCCATAACCACATAACTATGGATCACTCTTCAAAGGAAGTAAGGCCAGCAACCCTAGGTCGTAGATCAAACTCTAGATAGAATTAACATGTTTGGCCTAGAAGTCTAAAGAGGATTTGAGATGTAATTAGAGACAATTTGAAGAAGGGAAGCAACAAGAAATTTGAATGATGAAGACCTAATGATACTTGTAAGGTACAATATGTAGGCATCTTGTCAAACATCCACAAAGAATCATAACCCTACTGGTGAATTTTCAATAATTACAAGTGAGAAAGAAATATATTACCTTAGGGATTGAGGGAAGACTAGTGATCATGATCCATGTGGGAAATTCACATTCCAAGCAATTCATATATGAGGATAATGATAAATGCTATCTAAACTCACAAAAAACCTAACTAGAAATGGTGTTTTTGCTAGTACTTGAGACAAGAGGTATACTATTTGTGCAACTAGAGCATCAGAGAAAAAGGTCTGTGAAAGAAGCCTCTCTAAAGTATCTATTAGAAAACATCAGAGCTTGAATACGTTAAATGAAATGAAAACTATTTCACATAATTTTACACTAGTAATTATGAGAAATTCAATATTACCTGGTAGGGAACAAAACCGTCACACAATCATGTATTTTTTCCTCAACCCTATTTGACATGGCAATGACAAAGCATTAGCAAAAAACAAAAATGTCATATTGGTCAAAACACCACGAGATGGGCCTGGTACAATCTATTCATTAGAGGAATTTGGAGGTCTAAAATGGACTTCCGAAGGAAATTATAAAATAATAGTGGAAATAATAAAATTTGATTAGATTGCATCATCAAATTTTAGAGGGAAAAAAAGCTACTTTTACAACTTGTATTTTCAACTTATCTCCCTATGGGTTTACTCAAATTTTGAGCAAGAACACTTGCTGGATGTATAATTTAATTCCTCATCGAGGGAGTACCCATGTTGTAAACATTTGATTTCCTCCTACACAAAAAATGATAAATACATAAAAAACGTGATCACAATCACGTTTTCTTTATGTATTTCTAATTTTTCATGTAGCAGGTTCCATTGAAAGTATGCAACATGGGTATTCCTTGGATGAGGAATTAAATTTAGGATCCGTCGAGTACTCCCGCTCAAAATTTGATGAAAAACTTAAGGAGATAAGTTGAAAATACCATTTGAAAAAGTACTTTTATTATTTTATTATTTTTTCATCTTTTTAATTTTTTACTCCAAACATGGTGCACCATCCCCTGTGGTTGACATCATCATCTCGAATCCTATTGGTTCTTGTAAATTATATTTTTATTGTAATTTTTTCTTAGGAGGTGCATTTTAGACATAAAAATTTTTGTAATGTGTGCAGTGGCATCAAATAGACATCGTGGAAAAGAACATCTGAGCAAAAAAAAGGTTGACATTTCTCTTGTATTAAAACCATTGGCTATGTGAGATTAATATAAGGAATTTCAATAGTCGTATGAAAATGATTTAAACAAAACGTGAACTGTAAACAAAGCCTTGTAAATTTATTATTGATTTAGCAAGAAGGATCAACCACCTTGCATAAAGATTTTATTAGCTAATGATATATCAAGTGGAACACCCACACATAAAGAGAGATTAAAAGAGTAATCAGAAAAGCTATAAATAAAAGGAAAAACTAATTTAGTGATCAAATGGGATACATTACATCAGTGTCTTCAAAAATTCATTTTGGATGAAAATATTCATCATCCTCGTCAATGTTTTTGAGATGCATACTTAGAGAAAAGTACTCATTTTCCTCATCAATGTATTGAAACCCATACTCTGAGGAAATTCTTAAATATTATTCTCTTCAATATCTTCAATATCCTTGCTTCTAAAACACTTATTATTTTCACCAATATATTTGAAATCTTTACTTACAAGAAATTCTTCATCATCCTCATCAATTCCTTTAAAATATTTGTTTAGAGGAAATTCATCATCCTTGTCATTACCTTTAAAATTTTCACCTGCAAGAGATTCTTCATCATCATTAATTTTTCTAAAACCCTTACTTAGGCATAAATTATTTATCATATTCATTAGATCCTTTCAATTCTATTGTAAAAAAACAACCTTCAATATTCTCATTACTATTTTGAAAATATCTACTCAAAGGAAAATCTCCACCATCTTTATTAAGTAATTTAATTTCTATTGTTAGAAAAGAATATCTTAATTATCAATGAAACCACCTCCTTTCTCTTGTACACCAATGTTACCACTGAAATGTCCATTTTTGCCTCCACTAAACTCAACCCTCAGAGGGAAATTGTCACCACAGTAATTTAAACTATTTGTGAATTATTTTATTCGAGCTAGATTTTAAGTATTTCCCCACCACTGATATTATCGTTAAACTTTTTTAAAAAATCATCACCATAATTTCCCCCTTGTTCATAATTCATGTCCTCAAAGTGCTTAGAATTAGGGATATTTTAATCAATGTGCTCATTATCATTGCTTACGTTGTGATAAGACTCGTCAACAAGGTTTAAATGGGAATCTTTCTTCATACTAGTGGCATTCCCATAATATTCAACAATACCTTTTATTTAAAACTAAAATGATATAAGTGTGCACTCTCCCAATGGCATTCTTATAACTAGTAAAATATTTTTCCCCTCACATCTATCTCCAATTCCCTACCAAATTTTGTCTCAATAATTTCTAAATATTTTACCCTCAATCTTAAATAAGTGTTCACTTTACTTATCTATTTTATCCTCAATCTTAAATAAGTGTCGACTTTACTTATCTGTCATTTATTAGGTAGTTATATTAGTTTTTTCTTTCTCATCCCCCACATGATAACATCATAATGATTCATGTAATCTTCAATATACACATTTTCTTCTTTTGTATTCATCAGAACACATCCAACCTTGTGGGACATTGGTGAAAGGTGTTTTAACATCATAAAGAAGACATTTAAGATGCAACTTTTGCATTTAAAAAGTCTGTTTATTTTCTATTTTTATCATTTACAAAGAAATGGAAGTACCACTAAATTCTATTAGATATTTTACATTTTTTTTTTTTTTTTTTTTAAAAATGTGTTTCATTTTTTTGGGTATTGTTTTGAAAAAAAAAATATCAAGAATATATAATAATTAAGTAGGAGAAAAAGTTTATTGAGTTTAGTCCAATTGGTTGGATAGAAAAATTATGATGCTCCCCCACCTAACTTCAAATCTAGTAAATTGACATGCTTAAATTATAAAAAGATTAATCTGTGACACTCATAGGTGAGTTTATATTTTGGGCTAGCTAAGTGTCAATAACCTCATTGATGCCTTCAACATAAGAGAAAAAAATAACAAATCTTATTTTTAAACTACATATAGAGAAAAACAAATAGAATATTACCTTGAGTATATTTGACGAGGAGAAAACAAAGAAATTTTTTAAAATAGATATTCATTTAGTTTCCTTTAATTAGTTGTTATAATTTGTTTAGTGTTTATTTTATTTCTCTTTTTTATTAATAAAAATAATTAAAAGATTAAAAAAGAAATTACTTATATATATAGATGGTTAATAGCATTGAAAGAAACACATAGGAAAAATTAATTCAACATTAAGATGATCAAAAGTAAGTTATACTTAAAAATAATTAAAATTAATTTTATTCATTTATTTTTTAAGAAAAACATCTTAATTTTTTTAAACAATTTTTTTAAGGCAAGTAGGCAACTTTACATTAGCAAAAATATAGTATATGGGATACATTCAGAAAATTACTATGAGTCATGGCTTCAAGGCCCGACTAATGAGAAATTTATGGGGACCATCTGCCCCAGAATGGGAAACTAGATAGTCTGTTAAGAAGAGAAAAAGTCTAATACAAAACCATTGTGCATGGAAAAATAAAAAAAACTAAAACAAATTGCAAGCAATATTTTGTCAAAATGCCTAGAAGTGTGACTAAAAATGGATGTTCCAATGTGAGAATAGAGGAAAGAAAAGATAAAATAAAACAAGGTAGAGAACCTGCTCATGTCATGTGCTTTCATTTGGAATTTGTAGGATCTAGCTGCACTTGACTAGGTTTGAGTTCATCACTTCTCCTATTGCCAAAAGGTTCCACATTTGGAGTTTCCTCCACCATAAGACGTTCGTAGGATTTTTTGTTTTAAGGAGAGGGCTTCTTATCTATGGGGTGGGTAGCAATGATGGGAACTACCCTTCTTCACACCAAACTACTGATTGGAATGTTCCATATCTAGCGAGCCTCTACCTCACCCATCACTAGCCAAGATAATGGAGGGAGAAGGAGAGTGGGGCTAATGAGAAGGATTTTGTTCTGTTGAACTTTGTAGAGAGCTTGAGGACATGGAGGATGTAGGCACGAGTGGAAATTTTATTCCAATGGCTCTGGAAAGGTTGGGAAGCCAGATTTGATGTGGCTGACATATATATTTGATTCATCTACCTATCATTTGGTTCCAACATGTGCTAGTTTCTAGTTCAAGATATGACATTTCATTAAGTTTGGAACAACCTAGTGCCCATCACCAAGCCATCTATGATCTACCACCTCTAAGGTGGTCACTCTGCATTTAGTGTGATTAGGGATGTTGGGGTCAAATAAAACCATGTGGTCGACAAGGCAAGGATTGTTGTATGTGCACCCATGCCCTCTGCCCCTGTGATGAGCATGAACACATTATCTTACCATGGAATTGATCTGTAGGATTGAGAAGCTTTTAGAGAGAGATTGGATTGTAATGATGGTGGGAGTTGTGAGATGCCAATGTCTATTCTTTTCAAGTCGTTGCAATGATGAATGAAGAGAATGATCGCAGAGCTAGTAAAGAGGCATGGTCACGAGCATTACTTGAGGTATAAGAGCTAACAAAGGTATGATCGCCAAGTGGAAATAGAGGAGATGGAAGAGAAAAAGTGCATTAACATCAGAGAATAACAAATAGATAAGAACTGTGACATTAGGCCAATTGATAATGTGCATCATTCTAAAATTCAATGATGTTCAACCCAAGTTAATGGGGCCCAATTAGCGAGGAGACGCATGAATCTAGATGTTTTTTAAAATAAATTTAAAATCTATATTATATATATATATTATAATATAAATATTTTTTCCTTTAAATAAATTTGAAAAAAAAAATAGAATAAAGTTCAAACCTTGAAAATTTGAAAAAACATTGACAAATAATAAAGAAAGGGAAATGAAAAAGCTACCCAAAAAAAATCATTAATGTTTTGGAAATGGATGGGTGATGACAGGGACAACTACCAAAAGTGACAATCAGAATGTAATTTTGGCTCCCATCAATAGGGATGTGTCATGTCATTGTAGGTCTGGTGACAACTCCAAAATGGGAATTCCATGGTGCTTGCAATAACACGATGGATCTCCATTGGAATGGGTTACTTGCCCCAATATAGTACGGAAACAAATTATTTTTGAAATTTTATATATTTATTTAATTTTTAGATTTTAGATTTTAAATTATTTAATGGTTTAGGTCTTATTAACCTGGATAATGTGTAATTTTAATTTTTAAATAAAATTTTTTAATGTTTTCAATTCCTTAAAATTTTCATTAATGGTCGGTAATGTTTTATAAATTTTTATTTTTAAATAAAAAATTTAAATATTTATTATTTTTTATTATATTTAATCTATATCTATGTTTATGGTTAGAAATACATTAACTAATTTTTAATAATTTAATATGTCATAGCTTTTTTCTTTGAAAAATAATTTTAATGATAGTGTAGATTTCCACCATTATTTATTATTTTATATTGAGAGAAATTTTTAAAATAAAATGTATGGAGGACTTTAGTCTTATTTAAAAAACTTCAAATAGACACTCCACCTTTCATCAGTGGTTTGAGAAATGAATTATCACAAATGAGTGCTTTAAAGAATTTAATAGAGGGAAGTTGTCCAATTAGATATTAAGAAATAATATTAAATTAATAAAATAGTCATTAAGAGAAGTAGATCAAGGTTAAGAATAAATATAGTATTTAAATGAAAAATGACTTGAGAACGAGAAGAAATTTTAAGTAATTTAATATGAAAAAATTAAACAGAGAATTTGAACCCAAGTGAATTAAATTTGAAATTAATTAAAAGAGAAAATTTTAATTAATTAATGTAACTTAATATGGATATAAGAATAAATAATTAAGAAGGAAATCAAATGAAAAATGAAATTCTTGATTCAAGGATATTTATAGTGTGAATAAACTTAACAGAATAGAGATTACTAATATAAATTGAATATTATTAATAATACGGATACAAAAGATTGCTCAACGCAAAAGAGGGATCAATAAAAATGTATTCAAAGGACCAAGAGACAAAGCATAAAGAGGAAAATGAGACAATAGAGGGAGGGGGGAATGGCCGATTACTGAGAAAAGTGGTGGATAAGGAGTTTTCAAGAATGACTTAATTTGTAGCTATCTTCTCCATTAAAGTCGAGGGAGTGTTTTTGTATTTCAAGGGCTTCCCTAAATAATCCAGAGTTCTAAAATGGAACATGCCCAATGATTTTGGATCGATCAATGCAAATTGAGTGCTTAGAATTAAAAGAATTCTCAACAGTATCAGACTTCGATATGCATATATGACTGGTATTAGAAATAAATGATCATCTTTTCCTATCAAATTCTACCATCAATAGGCATTCTTTTAATTATAAACATCTCATATTCTTTGATCAGTCCAAAATATTTTCATATGTTCCATTTTACAACTCTAGAAACATTATCTGATCACTTGAAAAATAAAATAACCCCCTCAAAATTAATCGATAATATGACTACTAATCATGCTATTCAAATAAATATTTTATCCATGACATTTCCCAATACTCCGCCCCCTCCCCACAAATTTTTTCTCCTTTTCCTCCTTCGAGTTTCTATCCATATAGTTTGTATGTTGGTCCTCCTTTTAGTGTATGTTACTTGTTCCGCATTTCCATCGACTCCTCCTTTCTATCTATATTACTCTTATTATTATTAAATTTATATTATTAATCTCTATTACATTATATGTATTCTCTTTATAAATATCCTTTTATCAAGAAATTCATTTTTCAGTTATTTTCCAACATAATTAACTTAATATTACTTCTTAATGGCTAATTGGAAACCTTCCCTCTATTAAATGCTTCAAAGCACTCATTTGTGATAATTCACTTCTCTAGTCCCTGATGACGCATGAAGTTTCCATCCAAAGCATAGGATATGATTAAAATCATCTCCATTGTTTTATCCAATAAATTTATCTCAGATTTTTTAATGCGATATATATATATAACTTTTGAACATTAATTTTTCTTTTCCTTTTAATATTTAGAATTAAATATTTATAATGAAAAAATAATATATATGTGTATGTGTTAAACTTTAGAAGTTATTTTTAAAAATATAATGATTTTTATTTTTTCTATTAAAACATAGATAGTTAGAATTTGAATTTCCCATCTAGGAAAACAAGGAAAAGATATATATCCCTAAAACGTTTGGGATCAATATTTGAAATCACACATCCAAAATTTTAGTTGGAGGCTCCATGAATGCTGCCCAAAAAGAAGCTTACACTTTTTTTCAAGGTATACGTCACATCTCATATGGAATCAACCATTCTAGAGAATGAAAATCAACGCCTAGGGTAAAGTAAAGAATGGTGCATTCATGGTAGGCTAATGATAGATGAAGCAACAAAATCAAACAAATATCTATTTTTATATTTTAATAAGTTTGAGAATGTGAAATAAAATTATTGAGTGCTTCGCTTGGTATAATATATGTTTTGTATGGGGTACAAATATTGTTTATGCTCTTTTTAAATAATTTTTCAAAAAGGACGATTATAACCTGTAAGAAGCTTTTGTAAAGATATGTGCATCTCTCTTGCAAGTTATTGAGGAAGGAAACATGATATTGGTTTTTTCTTGTTTATGTATTATTATAAATATTGTGATGTTTTACTAAAACTTCTTTACGACAAAAAGGTTATATTTTATTGTTACAATATTTTCTGTGACTTTTAGATGTGTTGGAAGGTAATTATTCTGTACAGAAACACACAACAAATTCAAGCAGTAAGGAGAAGGAAATAAAGAGTAAAGTAACTAAAAATTAAGTGTAGATACACATCATTAAGAAACATAGAATAAACTCATCAATCTAGTAAGCGTAGTGTTATCACTCAGATTTTCCCTGAAGTTGTAAGAAGGGGAAAGGGGTTTGAGGTAACCACAAACCAATATTTTAGATAAAAAATCTAGCTAATCTATGTCGAGAGAGGGCTCTCTCTTTAAGTTTTAGCATTGCTTTGAAAGATATTAGGCTAGTTGTGAAGTTTAGGAGTTTTTTTTGAGTTTGGGTGGTGAGATTCAATAGCAAAGGGGCAGGACTGACTAGTTTAGGCCATTGAGCTAATGGAGTCAAAGAAAATGGCTTAACTGGACTTGGTTTTTTAACAAATGATGGTTTCACGGGGCAAGATCGTCAAACATGAAACAAATAAAGACTTAGAATAGATGGAATGGTTTCAAAATAGGTGAAGGGAAGTTAAGAATCCTTCAACATATTCAAAGAGAGAACTTGAATGATTACTACTAAAGAGAAGTTAAGTATTCTTTAATAAATAATCAAAATGAAAGAACTAAGAAATAGGAGCAATTAAGAGTTCACTATTTATACTAATTCATAAAAAATCATAAGGAACAATAATGATTGAAAACATAATGTAGTTAAGCATATTTTGAATTATTCATTTTCGTTTATCATTCAAATGTGAAACATGATGATATAATAAACAAGAAAAACTTTAAAAGCATAAGGTATAGAGGACTTATTGATCCGGTGTTTGATTCAAGAAATCTGTGAAAAGTCCCTTGCGTTAATTCTTTGTCCAGCAAGCCATACAAAAGTTTGTCCGACAGTGCCTTATTCCAAAATAACCAATATTACAGCAATGTATATGAATCCAATTGAGGGGTTATTTATACAAAAAAAAATTACAAAAAATATATCATAACAGAGTGAGATATATTCTAGGATGAATTCGAATAAGTTACAAGAAAATAGAGACAACTAGTCTTGAAGATAGAAGAAAGGTAAACTGACATTGTGCTGTTCCTATTCTTGCTGAGTGTGATGGAGGCAGGCCCTATAATTTGGCTTGCTGCTGTCTTCTTTGGTAACTCGGTGCTAGCTGCCCTATTTTGACTGATACTCTTTACCTCTTCTGATACACTTTGACATGTTTGATCTATGTTCATCTTTGTTCATCCTACTACAGTAAATAGCCCAAAATATGCATCTACTAAGGATAAATTTACAAAAATTCCAACATGTCTTCCCACCATTTTTACTCTGGCAATTTGTGTTTCTAAAGTTTCCTCAGGGTCTCATCAGTTTCTGTATATTTGAAAAAGGTAGGCCGGATTGCGAACAATTGCTTTATTTCATGCTCAACATAGAATAAGTTCTCTAAGCTGTCATAGAGAACTTAGCCAGTGGGGAGTGCTTTTATTCCTGAAGCACTTGTTGATGAACTAGCTTGATTACAAGTAGACTTATTCAATTTGTCTACATAATCTATGTGCTTCATTAATCTATCATTAATCACCAGAAGACTTGGTAGCCCTTTATTCTGCAAAACAGTGAACTTGTCCATAAAAGAATTGATTTCGACCTGCATATCCTGGCATCTTCTCTCTAAGTTCTACATCAAAGTTCTCTTAGTTAACACCCTTTTGATTTCCAAAATAGTATCTATCATGTCGGCTATGCCAAGTTCTTCTAGTTGTTCCTTAGTGTTATTATCCAAAAAGTGTATAAGCCGGTTGGCCTCATCTGGCATTTGTCCTAATAGAGTTCTTGTCTTTTGAATTTCTCCCTATGCTGCTTTCACTAGATCAATTTGCTCAAAAATCACTTGGATGGATGGCCAAATATCATTTACAGACTAAGTGATGTTGGCCCAAAGAATTCTCTTGATTTCTTTGGGAGGCTTGTCAAAAGTGAGATATTTTTCTAATGCCTTCAATTTATTTTCTAAAGATTTGATCTCCCTTGTTTTCTCCACAACGTTTATCTTTGAGATATTATAATATGTTTCCATTTTAGCCAACTATTCTTTTACCTGTTTTAATTCTGAAACTTGTAGTCTGATGTCTTCCATTGCCATTATCAGCTCTTATGTACTCAAATTGGGACTGCTACCTAGTGTTGTTCCTATTGTAACTGTACTTGTGACCACCTCTGCTATGGCTGCTGGGATGTTTGGGGCTAAGACTGTCCCAAGTGCAGAGGGGACTGCTGTTGAGACTATTGGTATTACTTTAGGAGTTTGAGAGGTTGACTCTCCCTGCGTGTCCTTCAGTGCATTTTCTAACGCTTGCTTTGTGTCATTCAATATTTCATGAGTAAGTCCATCATCTCTTCTTCTGATTTCAATTTTATAACCTCAACAGTTGGTGGATGCCTTGAAGGAGGTATCTTTAGCAGTTTCCTCATACTTTCTCCAAGTGTAGTTGAGCAGTTGTATTATCCAAGGAATTTTGTAGTTTGTGGGCCATCATTGCTTTACCAGCCAATGTGGAATAGACCATTTCTCCAATTTGCTTGAGAAGTTCAATTCCTTGGCCAAGACCTCTAGGTTAGTTCTGATGTAATCTACCGCTGACTGAGGTTGTTGCACCTTTGGCTTGAAATAACTCATTACCATCTTTCCCTCTTTAATGTTGTAGGTTGACATTAGTCTTTGCTGATTTGTGGGGGGAATTTTTAAATATTGATTGTACATTTGAAGCCTCATGGGGTCGTTCCTGCGTTTTATTTCTGTGAATGATTTCTTTATATCTAAGGCCTCTTTACTTTGTGGCTTGTGGGATGACACTTTTGCACTATTTTGTCTTTCTAGCTCTTGCCTCTGTAAGCTAGTGGATATTCCTCCCATTGGAAAAGTTTGTTAGCTCACTATTATTTCTCTTTGACTGTCTATAGTCTCTTTAACTATTTCCTCTTCTAATAGAGGGTTCAACCTTTGTCATTTTCTCCTCGACTCTCCTGTAGGTCCACTGGCAGGGGTAATGGTTTCTCTATCCCTCTTTTTATTTCTCTCCTCATTTAGAGGAGTTTACAAAGCTGGACTTTATGCTATATTGGTTTGAGCTGGAGGAGTTGGCACTTGACCCCATTCTTTGGAAATTTCAGGCTAATCTGACATTGCAGGCTGTTCTATGGACTCTATTTTTTTGCCTTTGGATGTTCTTGTTGCTGGTATGCTGACTTCCTGCGGAAGCTATTGAGAGGTTCCAATAGTGGATGTACTAATTGCTGATTTTTGAGGCAACTTGAATGGTACCTACCAAAAAGAATCTAGGTCAAGGGTTTTCTCAAGATCTCTCATAGCATTTTCTATATTGACCTGTTCACTAACATCTTCTACTAGTGTCCCCTTTATCCATTCATTCAAGTTTGCAAACAGCTCAATTTATGGTATCCTATGGTGAATATATGGGGATAACCTATTCTTCATCCTTCTATCACATATAAAATTGTTGGGGTCATATGGTACCCACCTAAAACTATTTTGTAATCTACGTTGATCTTCTAAAAAAATTTCAGCTTCTTTCCATACATCCTTGTTATTGATGACAAAAGGGCCTAGCTGGTTCTTAATTCTTAGCTGAGCTTTCTTCTTGGAACCACAAAAATGGACTAAATATGCATTTATGATCTGCCTGAAATACTCCAGTGTAAATAATCTCATGGGAACATACTTGGGTAACTTAAAAGGGCAAAGTTCACACCCATACATCTTGATTTCTGTGTGATTTTTGTATAGGTACCAGTCACCTATTATATATTGCTTATAGAGTTGGAGAATCTTCTTCATGTCACCATTGATCCTAGGAGGGGAAACTCTTGTCAGCGGAGTGGTTGTTGAATGTATAAATAGGTCAATGAACTCACTATAAGTGTAACGAGACTCAATCATATTATGAAAGATTGGACTCCAGAAGATAACAACCTTGGATTTCCTTTGGTGTCAAGTTTCTTGATAGGGAAAGGAAAGTTATCTGAATGATAATATAACATATGATGGTATATGAAAGAGGTGTATTTGAAGACTCCTTCCCTTTCCAAATTCAAGAATTTGTTGTGGATTCTGTTGGCAATGTAGGAATCATAGTCATATCTGACAGTAGGGGGCTGTCCTGGAGTAAAGATTGATAGTAACACTAGGGTGATATCATCAACATATTCACTAGAGTTAAATCCCATAATCAGGGGTATCATATCAACAATGAGTTTTATAGTTTCAGTGAATAAAGTCTGTAGATAAGGAGGTGGACCCTTGGATTGGTGCTTTGGTAACATGAAGGTTTGAGCAATATGACTTACTTCTGATTGGGACAACTGAGATGTTTTTTCAACTAAATATGCCATGGAAATAGGAATGAGGGACTGACTGGGGTGCAACTACAACATTTCATTGATGGACTGAGCAGTTATGGGAGAAAGGACTGTTTGGCTTGGGGACATAACAGCTCTTTGGTTGGGATCATAATTAGCACATCATTGATGAATTATGTATGGGAAAACATGGACTGAGGGGAGGAAATACATCGAAAGGTTAGATTCCCACAGTCCAAAAATGTCAGACTTATTTAGATAACTATCTCTAGCTTGGCAGAATACCTGAAAATGGTTCATATCACCAGATAAATCTTTTATCTGAAAATCTTTATCATCCAGAGGTAGATAATCTAAGTCTTTGTGAGGAGCATTCATGGGTGTGACATTCAGGGCTATAGAGGTTTCCATATTTGGTTCTTGTGGATTCAAAATGGAATTAGGGGTATTCTGTGGAAAATAGACAAGACAACAGGTTGGGAATTTTATATGGCCGACACAGATTGGACGAGAACTGAATTTGGTCCTTTCTTATAGAATTTTCAGTAGAAAACCAAAATTACAGGGTTTGAGTGTAAATTGGAAAAATACCTGTATCAAGGAGGTGAATAGTGCCAAGATAGAGAGATAACAATTTCTGGGCTGCATTGCTGCAGGTTTCTTGATTAGGTGGTGGTCTGAAAGCTCGTACAATTGACTTGAACATTGTTTTGCATGGGAGCATGGGTCACAATGTATAATAGTGAAAATGACCCTTTTTAGTTTTATTTAACAAAACTAATGTTGGCGGGGTTTTTGGATTTATCGGGAAGATGACGCAAGTAGATAAATGATGTTTTGTCGTTTGTGGAGGGTGGTAAGTGGTACACAATCACACTGTTTTTGGGGCCAGGCGGTTTTGGGCTGGGGAGAGTGATCATATGGACTGCATGATGCGTGGCAGAGGTACGAGTAGAAAACAGCCTAGTGATCACGAGTTAAATCATGGTCACCAGGGGGCGTGATATTAGTGTCGACCATTGGATGAAAGGGGAGTGATCGGATGGTGGACAGGCGTGGAGTTTGGGAGAACTTTATTTGCGGTGGGCCCGATGTATTTAATAATGTTTTAATCATATCGGGGCCAATGCGATTGGTCGAGGGGTGGTTAGGAGATTAATGAATTTCAAATAAATCCATTAGTCCCTTTGTAAAAGTGTTTATGGTTATATTCAAACGGGGTGGGATATATAAAATGTGGGGGTTTTATATAGTTTAAATAATACAGGGATGGGTTAATATTTTTTTTGGGGATTTATATAATATAGGTTAAAGGTTAATATGACATAAAAAATTAGAATAAGCTCTAAGTAAAACCTTTAACAAGTATATTTAACTTACGCTAAAGTGAGAGGGAATTCATGTAATATTGTGTAATTTTTCTAAGTAAAATGGACTTGTGAGAATGAATGAATGTGTTTTTTAAGTACTTTGGCCATTTAAATTATTGGGCTGAGGGTCTAGTCCCTCCAAAAGTGAGAGAAATGCTCTGAGCCCCTTTAATTTTCAAAGACCTTAATACTTTAGGGGAAATTAGTGAAATCTTTAGGGAAGAATGTGAACGTAAGTTATTTATTTGACCTTGTCTTGCTTGAGCTGCATCAAGTATAATGTATGCCTTGCATTTGTGATAAAATAAAAGTTAACATGTTAGAGACATGATCCATCACAAGTATCATTCTACAACACCATCTACCTACCCTACCTACTTTAGCGTGACATTTTTTCTTCTTTATTTGGGTGCACTTAGACTGGAAAACCCTTATCAATCTTCTTTTTCTTTACATGGCAAGCCTAACTAAGTCTACACTTATTACATCCAAGGGCTCAAATTACACTATTGAGCTCCTTTTATTTACTTTACCTATCTATTTATTTGCCAAGATTAAACGGTTTGGTCGGATATTTATTCTCTATTCTACAACATGAAATTGAAAAATGAATGAGCCAAGTTTAAGTTGTTTGACTATTCATCAAATGTGGCATAAGTTAACAAGCTGCACACAATGCTTATTACAGAAAATGAAAAAGTAGTGGCATTTAGACTTGCACACTTTCCTGGTCTATTTTTATTTGGGGTTCATTTCTTTCATTTTTTCGACCATCTTTATTCTTTTTACCCTTTGATTTTTCCTTAGGGTATACCCTCTTTACATTTTCTAAATTTTTTTATTTTTTGAAAATATGGAAAACCTTTGCAACAAGAAAGGTATGAACATATTATAGAACTCATCAAGTCAATCATGAAATATGACACCTATTGGTATAGGAGCATAACATTGGCTCCACTTGAGGATGGCTTTTGCTGATGGAAAGTCAAGAACAACAGGTCAGATGGCCTTCTGAATGACATTGACTGTGCTCTAAAATCTCCTTCTACGGGTTGCTTTATTGTATGTATGACAGTAACACTTATGAAGCTTAGGGCCTTCTCTTCGGGCTTCAACTCCAGCAAGTTACTATCCAATCCAAACTGTGACATTACCAAGGATATAGTATGTACATGTTAAAATCAGAATACAATTAAAAAGTTAGATCAAAGTAATGTTTCAGCATCCAACCATTAACTAGCCCTTCTGTTGTTTTTGTACCATCCAAGTTTTTCAGATAGTAAGTGTTGTTCCCTTGTAAGGCATGGATAATAAAAGGCCCTTTCCATATGAAGTCAAACCTGCCATGTTTTCTCTTATCCTCTCTCCTGGAATCCCATCTTAAAACCTTGTCTCCAAGGTAGAAATCTTTAGCCTTGGTTCTTTTATCAAATATTTTCTTAAGCTTCTCTTGTAATACTTGAGATCTTTAATACACTTCTTCTCTAGTTTGCTACAGATGGATGGTCTGGTTTATTCTCCTTTGAATGGCATTGGGTTCCGCTTGAGCCTCCTGAAGGAATTTCATTACAGTAACTCTTAAAGATGAAGGAAATACAGCCTCTATGCCATAGACTAATTCATAAGGACTAGTCCCAATAGATTTCTTGGTAGTGAGTCTATCTGCCCATAGTGCATTAGTAAGTTTCTTGTGCCAATTTTTCTTGTTCTCTTCCAATAATTTCCTAATAATATTAATCAGGCTTTTATTGGAAGACTCAGCTACACCATTACCTTGAGGATAATAGGATCTGAAATGGCCTAAAGTAATATGGTATTTGTTACAGAAACTTATCATTTTCTTGGATTTAAAGGAAACAACATTATCAATTATGATCTTTTCAGGATAGCCAAATCTAGAAAATATGTTGGTTTCTAATAATCCTATAGTCATTGTGTCATTGGCTTGTCTAGAAGGAATGGTTTCTATCCATTTGGTGAAATAGTCTGTGGCAGTTAGGATCCATTTATGTTGGCCAGAAGAGGGAGGATGGATTTCTCCAATGAAGTCCAAACCCCATTGTTGGAAAGGCTTTTCAGTGGGAATTGGTCTCAAGGGTAAAGGTAACAATTTTCTCTCGCCCTAAAAAATTTGACATTTATGGCAAGTAGTGACAAATTTCTTTATATCAGCAAACAAGGTTGGGCAATAAAATCTAGCCCTTAGGATTTTGTCTGCAGATGATTTCCAGTAACGGTGTCCACCACAGCCTCCTGCATGAAATTCTTTAAGAACCTTGTCAGCTTCTTCCTTTAGTAAACAATTCAATAGAATACCTTCATGATTTTTCCAAAAAAGAATATTATCTAAAATACAAAATTTCAAAGCTTTCATCTTTAAAAATCTTTTCTTTGTTCTGGATAACCCTGGAGGAGTCTGCAGGTTTAATAGTACATAAATAATATCAACGTACCAATGTGAATCTAAGAAGGCCTAGCTGATTTGTGGAGTCGCCATCTCCTGTTCATTATCTAGTTCATTAATATCCAGGGCTTGGCAATTTGTTTTAGTCATGAGCTTAGCCAATCCCTGTCCTTTTATAAGCCTTGTGGGTTTTATTTCAATATCATACTCCAATATAGTAGCAATCCATTTACCTCGTTTTCCTTCAATTCCATCCTGGGTTAAGATGTCTTTGACAATAGCATCTGGCACATAGGCTATTACATGGGAGTACAATATGTAGACTCTAAAGTCTTTAATAGCTTTCATAAGTGAAAAGGCTTGTTTTTCCATGATTTTGTATTTTAGTGGTGCATCCCTAAGTGCTTTACTAAAAAAGGTTATAGGTTTCTCACATCCTTGGTCATATTTTTATAGTAAAATAGCTGCTATGGTGTGTTCTGATGCAAAAGAAAATATTATGAAGTCTCTATCAAACTTTGGACTTGTCAGGACTGGTGTTCTGGACAAAGCCATTTTAATTTCTTCAAAAGCTTGTTTGGCTTCTACTGTCCATTCAACCTTTGAATCCTTTTTCAACATATTATTAAGAAATCTAATTAATTCATCTAAGCTAGATATAAATCTTCTCAAAAAGTTAATCTTTCCTATGAAAGCTTGAGTTTCTTTGACATTTCTGGGGTGGGGTATTTGTAGAATAGTTTCTATTCTAGCAGGATCAATTCTAATGCCTTCTTTGGAAATGATGTGGTCGAAGAGTTTGCCTTCCTTTAGACCAAACAAGGACTTCTTAGGATTTAAAGAAATACCGTATTTTCTACATTTTAAGAATACTTGTTTCAGATGATCTAAATGTTGTTGATCTGATTTCGAAAAAACAGTCAAGTTATCTAAGTATATAACCAGAAAATCATGAATTTCTTTTGCAAAGGCTATGTCCATTTCTCTTTGGAAGGTTGCCCCTGCATTCTTAAGTCCAAACGGCATTTTAACATACTTGAATGTTCCCCATGGTGTTGTAAAAATAGTTTTTTCTTGGTCATCAAGATGAACCAGAATTTGGTTATAGCCTAGAACCCATCCCAAAGAGAAATCCTAGAGGCACCTACTACCCTTTGTAAAATATGATCCATCTTAGGTAAAGCGTAATCGTCCTTCAGAGAAACCTTATTCACATTTCCTAAATCAACACATAATCTGATTTCTCCAGTTTTCTTCCTAGTATCTGTACTAAATTAGATACCCACTCTGAAAACTAGATAGGAGCAATTATCCCTCCTTCATACAGTCGTTTGATTTCTTTCTCAATTAAGGGAAGTAGTATAGGGTTAATTCTTCTGAGCTTTTTCTTGAATGTTTTTTTATTTTCATTTAGAGGTATGGTATGTTCAATTATAGAGGTGTCATATGATTTCAGGTCTTCATAGCTCGAGGCAAAGACATCCTAGAATTCCCTCATTAGTTCAACATATTTGCGTTTTTGGTCAGAGGGCAAAGATTTAGATAATTTTACCATTTTCGGATCTTCTTCAGTTCCCAAGTTATAGTCTTCAATGTCTTCTTTTAAAGGTTCCATCTTGGGTTTCTTTGAAATGTCATTGAAATCAAAAAGATCTTCCAAAGGGGTTAATCCTTTAGGCAAATGATTGTCTTTTAAATTGATAATTTCAGATTCTCCTTCAATAATTTCATCAATATCCATTTCTTTGAGGTCCTACATTTCTTTGTTGGTAAAAGTTGTTGGGTGAAACATTTGAGTTGCACTTTTTATAGAAATGTCTATTTCTATATTATTTATTTTATCAAATTCACTAACTATATCTACATCTATATTACTGTTAGAAAATTCTTCTTCTAGGGTTAAAAAATTGTTAATCTGCTTATCACTGTCAAACACTTGCCAGTTCTTCAAATTGTCAGGTATGGATGGTGTGTGTCTAATCTCAGTTGTGAAATGATGATTTGGTTCAAAAGGTAATTTACAGGTGCTGGCAAACATTGCCAAACTATGAGCTTGCAAATTATGTTTTTTTAGAATTTTGGCAAGCTGAGTCTCTAGAAATGTATTGAGAATTTCTATTATGATTCCTATGTAATAGCTTAATCTGGAATCATTTGTTAGAAAGTTCCCTTTAATCTGTTGAATTATTAATTTTGAATCTCCCTGGACATATACACTAATGGCCCCTTAACTGTTTAACAAGTTTAAGACCTAGCAACAGAGCTTCATATTCTGCCATGTTATTAGTGCATTTAAAGTTTAACCTATAGGCATGGCCTTCAACATGGTCATTTTCAAGGTTATGCACCCAAACTCTTGCTCCTACTCCTAATTTGTTAACTGAGCCATCAAATTCTAAATGCCAAAGGATCTCATGTTCGTAATTGGTATCAGGAGTCTCAAGAATCTGTTTAATAGGGAGATTTGGTTCTTTAGCTTCTTCGGGTTTCTCTTGGGTATTTAATGTATCATTGTTCTCAGAAATTTCCTGGATTTGAACACTAGATTTTTCATTTGTAGTTTCTTCTGGTTCAACTGCTAAAACTTTTACTTCAGTTGAGGGATCACTTTTAGCGTTGTAAAGAATGAAGGAATCCATATCAGAGTGGATCTAGTAGATAGGGAAATTTTGAGGTTTCTCCCGACTACTTACCACATATTTCATTAAAGTTTCTATGTAGAGTTTCTTAGGTTGACCAAACGCTGAAATAGTAGCATAAGACTTGTCCAATTGTAGAGATCCTTGGAGCTTTGCACCCCAAGATCTAGATAATAGCATGCCATACTTAGGTGGAATATTTGCTACTACTATATCCATTAAGATGGTTTTGGCAGGATATTGAACTAGCGATATACATAAGTCTTTGGTTAATCCTAGACATCTGACCTGACTTGAATCAAAAGAGAAAAGGTCTTTATATGGCCTGGTGATGTCTAGGTCTAGCTTCTCCATCACAGATTTAGGCATTAAGTTATGAAGTGCACCAGAATCAAACAAGGCATTATGAAGTATTTTATCATGTATGTTCAAACTTAAATATAATGGAGGAACTCCTCCATCCACTGATTTTCCATTTACTTCAGGGCCAAAGACCAATTCAGGTTGATCATCAAAAACGTTTACTGAGTATTCATTCATAGAAATTTGGAGTGACCTATTGATTTGACTTCTGTAGACAAGATGTATAGTTAATTCAAACAATGGAACAACTATCTTCAATTTGCCTACTTCAGTCTCAAGATTAAAAGGTTTTTCAGTCCGAGTTCTTGTATTTCGAACAGTTGGATTCTCTTTTTCTACTGTATTTTTTGGGTTTTTCTCCTTTTCAGGAGTAGGGTTATGAGCCGAAGTTGTTTCCAAATCAACTTCCGGAGTTTCTTCCACGTTTCCTTTGGAACGAAAAGAAGTGGAAGATTTTATGTTATTTGGTTGATTATCGAATACATCTTCAATAATTGGGTTATTTGGATTAGGATCTATTCTGGAAAGAATATGTACAAGGGTGGTATTGATCTTACCTTTGGTGGGTTTTTTTGTATGCTTCTGTCTGTTTATTTCAGGGCTATCAATTTTTTTGCTCCTCAGATTATATTGCTTGTGGACTTCATAAATGGTTATATCATATCCCTCCCTAAAATCAAATGATTTACCTGACTGAGTTTGGAATTGTTTAAGAATGTGAGATTTTTGATCCTCTTGGGTCAAGAAAACTTGTTGTTCATTATTGAGTCCCATCAAATTAATTTGAGTGTCTTCTCTGTGTTCATCAAAAGTTGAGGCTTCAGCATAATTTTCCTGGAATGGGGGCCTAACGTTTTGGTCAGGTCTAGTCTTTCCAGTGTTAGGGTTTTGGTTCTTCCTAAAATTTGGATTTCTACCAGTATTGCTTGGTTGACCATCCCAAGGGGATTTTATCTCAATTGTTTCCACTCTCTCTCTGAGTATACTCATTCCTTAATAATAGCATCTAATTTTTGTTCAAATACCGAAGGTTCTTCTTTCAAAGGTATCCTCCTTTTAGCTCTGGCTTTAGCTCATTTAGATATCAGGTTGGCTCCAACACTAATAGCTATACTTTGCATATCTTATAAGGTTTAAGGAGCTCTTTCCCTATGTTGGTATGACATATCAGAATCAAATCCATCAAGGAATTTGATCAATTTCAATTCTGGAGGAGGTCTGAGGTTTTGGGGAATAGCATTGTAAACATTATTGAACCGAGTACAATAATCTTGGATAGTTTCCTGTGTACCTCTTTTCAAGTTTTCATACTCTAATAAAATATGGAGAGAGTCTTTTTTCTTTTCCCATCTATTCAAGAATTTCTGATAAAGAGCTTGTAGGTCATTGATACTGTTTGCAGGGAGGGCTCTAAACCAAGTCCTAACATCTCCAGTCAAACTTTGAAAAAATACCCTCATTCTAACATCATCAGCATCAACCTCATATATTTCAAAATAATCGGTCATTTTTTTGGTATGTTGTTGAGCTGTGTATGTGCAAGTGCCATCAAATTGGGTGATTTTACTTTGGTAGCCTTGGGGCATAGTGCCCGAGTTGGCAGGTAAGCGCAGGGGAGTATACCTATTTTCCATTACAGTAGATTGGGTTGAAACAATAGTTGGGATTGGTATTGAAGTGGTGGATGGAGGGATAGAAGGGGTAACCTAAGGTTGGGAAGTCTGAGGTGTCGATGATGAACTTGGAGAGGCTGTAGTGATCACAGAAAGGTTTGGTGTTCATTCAAAGGTAAGCTTAGATTGAATGGAGTTTAGCAAATGTTTATCAAGATGTGAAGTAACAACTTCAAGTTGTAAATTTTCAATAAATATGGGGTCATGAACTGTGTAAGCTAAGCCAGAGTCCGAAAAAGTCACAAATAAAGAAGTTTCAAAAACCTCATCAGAAGGTTCATCCTCAAGGTAAAGCCACTTCACAAGACAGGAACGTGATCTATATAGAGGCCGAGAACTAGCAGAACTTTCTTGGCTCTCTTGTCTCCTAAGAATCCTAGGAATCATATTAGAGTTTTCAAACACGGGTGGTGGATTTGGATCAGGATTAGCTCTGGTATAATGAATCCTTTCTGAAGCTAGGTTTCTAGGTGTATTTTTGGTTTTTTCTCTAAATGGGTTTTAACAATACAACTTCAACGGTCTCTTTAAGGAGCTTTAGATATGAGATGAGAACTTTCTTAAAGATTTATTTCATAAGAGGGAGTGATCAAGTATTTGCAACCAGATGTTCAATCTCTAAACTAGACTAGAGATAGATTAAAGCAACATTTATTTACTTCTGGAATTACAAAGCAAGAGCATTTCAAAGGCTACCTGGCTAACTTCAGGCTCCGTCTATAGCTTATAAAGTAAACAATAGTAACAAAAAAATTATTCAGGTCCCCAGCAGAGTCACCACTATGTTATCACTCAGATTTTCCCTGATGTTGTAATAAGGGAAAAGGGTCCGAGGTAACCACAAACCAATCTTTTAGATACAGAATCTAGCCAATCTATATCCAGAGAGGGCTATCTCTTTAATTTTTAGCGTTGTTTTGAAAGATATTAGGCTAGTTGTGAAGTTTAGGAGTTTTGTTTGAGTTTGGGTGGTGAGATTCAATAGCAGAGGGGCAGGACTGACTAGTTTAGGCCATTGGGCTAATGGAGTCAAAGAAGATGGATTAACTGGACTTGGTTTTTTAACAAAGGATGGACAGGGCAAGATGGTCAAACAGGGAACAAATAAAGACTTGGAATCGATGGAATGGTTTGAAAATAGGTGAAGGGCAGTTAAGAATCCTTCAACATATTCAAAGAGGGAACTTGAATGATTACTACTAAAGTGTAGTTAAGTATTCTTTAATAAATAATCAAAATAAAAGAACTAGGAAGTAGGAGCAATTAAGAGTTCACTGTTTATACTAATTCAAAAGAAAACATAAGGAACAATAACAATTACAAACAGAGTGCAGTTAAGCATATTCTGAATTACTCATTTTCGTTTATCATTCAAATGTGAAACATGATGATATAATAAGCAAGAAGAACTTTAAAAACATAAGGTATAGAGGACTTATTAATTCGGTGTTTGATTCAAGAAATATATGAAAAGTCCCGTGTGTTAATTCTTTGTCCAGCAAGCCATACAAAAGTTGGTCCAACGGCACTTTATTTCAAAATAACCAATATTACAACAATGTATATGAATCCAATTGAGGGGGTATTTATACAAAAAATATCTCACAACAGAGTGAGATAAATTCTAGGATGACTTAAAATAAGTTACAAGAAAATAGAGACAACTAGTCTCGAAGATAGGAGAACGGTAAACTAATGTTGTGTTGTTCCTATTCTTGTTGAGTGTGCTAGAGGCAGGCCCTATAATTTGGTTTGTTGTTGTCTTCTCTGGTAACTCTGTGTTGGCTGCCCTATTTTGACTGATACTCTTTACCTTTTCTGATACACTTCGACCTGTTTGATCTCTATTCATATTTGTTCATCCTACTATAATAAATAGCCCCAAATTTACATTTACTAAGGATAAATTTACAAAATTTCCAACATGTCTTCCCACCATTTTTGCTCCTGCAATTTCAGTTTCTGAAGTTTTCTCAGGGTCTCATCAGTTTCTGTATATCTAAAAAAGGTACGCCGAATTGGGAACAAGTGTTTTATTTCATGCTCAACATAGAATAATTTCTCTAAGCTATCATAGAGAACTCAACCAGTGGGGAGTGCTTTTATTCCTGAAGCACTTGTTGATGAACTAGCTTGATTGTGAGCAGACTTATTCAATTTGTCTACATAATCTATGTGTTTCATTAATCTGTCATTAATCACCAGAGGACTTGGAAGCCCTTTATGATGCAAAACAGTGAAATTCTCCATAAATGAATTGATTTCCAGCTGCATATCCTGGTATCTTCTCTCTAAGTTCTGCATCAAAGTTCTCTTAGTTAACACCCTTTTGATTTTCAAAATAGTATCCATCCTGTTGGCTATGCCAAGTCTTCCAATTGTTCCTTAATCTTGTTATTTAAAAAGTGTATAAGCCAATTGGCCTCATCTGGCATTTTTCCTAACAGAGTTCTTGTCTTTTGAATTTCTCTCTGTGCTGCTTTCACTAGATCAATTTGTTCAAAAATCACTTGGATGGATGGCCAAATATCATTTACAGACTAAGTGATGTTGGCCCAAAGAATTTTCTTGATTTCTATGAGAAGCTTGTCAAAAGTGAGATCTTTTTCTAATGCCTTCACTTTATTTTCTAAAGCTTTGATCCCCCTTGTTTTCTCCACAACATTTATCTTTGAGATATTATAATCTGTTTCCATTTTAGCTAACTATTCTTTTACCTGTTTTGATTCTGAAACTTGTAGTCTCATGTCTTCCATTACCTTTATCAGCTCTTTTGTACTCAAATTGGCACTGCTGCCTGGTTATGTTCCCATTGTAACTGTACCTGTGACTGTTGCGGCTGTTGGGATGTTTGGGGCTAAGACTATCCCAAGTGTAGAGGGTACTGCTGTTGAGACTATTGGTATTACTTCAAGAGGCTGAGAGGTCGACTCTCCCTGTGTGTCCTTCAATGCATTTTCTAACGCCTCCTCCACGTCATTCAATATTTCATTGAGTTTTAAGAGTAGGTCCATCATCTCTTCTTCTGATTTTTGTTTTACAACCTCAGCAGTCTGTGGATGCCTTGAAGGAGGTAGCTTTAGCTTTTTCCTCGGGCTTTTTCCAAGTGTAGTTGAGCAGTTGTATTATCCAAGGAATTTTGTAGTTTGTGGGCCATCATTGCTTTACCAACCAATGTGGAATAGACCATTTCTCCAGTTTGTTTGTGAAGTTCAATTTGATCAATGCGATGAATATCCTTAGCCAAGACCTCCAGGTTAGTTTTGATGTAATCTACTACTGACTGAGGTTGTTGCACCTTTGGCTTAAAATAACTCATTACCATCTTGGCCTATTTAATGTCGTAGGCTGACATTAGTCTTTGTTAATTTGTGGGGGCCATTTTTAAATATTTATTGTACATTTGAAGCCTCATGGGGTCGTTCTTAGCTTTTATTTTTGTGAATGATTTCTTGATATCTAAGGTCTCTTTACTTTGTGTCCTGTGGGATGATACTTCTGCACTATGTTGTCTTTCTAGCTCTTACCTCTGTGAGCTAGTGGATGTTCCTCCCAATGGAAAAGTTTGTTGGCTCATTGCTCCTTCTTCTCTTTTTCTATCTATAGTCTCTTCAATTATTTCCTCTTCTGATAGAGGCTTCAACCATTGAGTTTTTTTCCCCAGATCTCCTTAGGTCCACTTGCAAGGGTAATGGTTTCTCTCTCCCTCTTTTTATTTCTTAAATCATTTAGAGGAATTTGCAAAGCTGGACTTTCTACTATATTGGTTTGAGCTGGACGAGTTGGCACTTGACCCTATTCTTTGGAAATTTCAGGTTGATCTGACATTGTAGGTTGTTTTATGGGCTCTATTTCTTTGCCTCTGGATGTTTCTATTGCTAGTATGCTGACTTCCTATGGAGGCTGTTGAGAGGTTCCAGCAGTAGATGTATTAATTGCTGATTTTTGAGGCAACTTGAATGGTACCTGCCCAAAAGAATCCAGGTCAAGGGTTTTCTCAAGATCTCTCATAGCATTTTCTATATTGACTTGTTCACTAACATCTTCTACTAGGGTCCCCTCTATCCATTCATTCAAGTTTGCAAACTGCTCAATCTGTGAGATCCTATGGTGAATATATGGGGATAACCTATTCTTCATCCTTCTGTCACATATAAAATTGTTGGGGTCATATGGTACCCACCTAAAACTCTTTTGTAATATAAGGTGATCTTCTAAAAGAATTTCAGCTTCTTTCCATGTATCCCTGTTATTGATGCCAAAAGGGCCTAGCTGGTTCTTAATTCTTAGTTGAGCTTTCTTCTTGGAACCACAAAAATGGACTAAATCTAAATTTATGATCTTCCTGAAATACTCCAATGCAAAATAATCTCATGGGAACATATTTGGGTAACTTAAAAGGGCAAAGTTCACACCCATACATTCTAATTTATGTGTGATTTTTGTATAGGTACCAGTCACCTATTCTGTATTGCTTAGAGAGTTGGAGAATCTTCTTCATGTCACTATTGATCCTAGGAGGGGAAACTCCTCACAACAGAGTGGTTGCTGAATGTACAAATAGCTCAATGAACTCACTATAAGTGTAAGGGGACTCAATGGTAAGATAACATGCCTTGGATTTCCTTTGGTGTCAAGTTTCTTGATAAGGAAAGGAAAGTTATTTGACTGATAATATAACATAAGATGGTATATGAAAGAGGTGTATTTGAAGACTCCTTCCCTTTCCAAATTCAAGAATTGGTCATGGATTCTACTGGCAATGTAGGAAGCATAGTCATATCTGACAACAAGGGGCTGCCCTGGAGTAAAGATTGATAGTAACACTAGGGTGATATCATCAACATATTCACTAGAGTTAAATCCTGTTATGGAACCAGCTCAAGAAAAATATAGAAACGATAGATCAACACCTTAAAATTCAGACTCTTCGAGGGGGCAACCTCCTTTACATTACATAAATGAACAATTCTTGGATGATACAAATGACAAAACCTCCTTTCTATATATAGGAGTCTAAGGAGTGACAATATAACCCATTTGACCTAACAATAATAATATAAAGCCAGAAAAATAAAAATAGAGGGATTCTGTGGGGCACAGTAATAAAAATATGGGGATAATGGGCGCACAACAATATTAATAAGGTGTACAATTACAATAGTAATGGGGTAATCACTAGTATTATAGGGACCCAACATGCCCCTCTCCTTCAAAAAAGTGTTGTCCTCAATGCCTGAGTAGTTCTAGATAGTTCTGTATAAAATTCTCATCCTCCCATGTGGAATCTTCAATGGATAAGTTTTTCCACTTGATAAGATATTGCAAAATTGATCGATTTCGTAGTTGTCAAGTTTTTGTTTTTGTGACTATTTCCGGTTCCAATATAATTTTTCCTTCCTCGTCAAGTTCTGGCAATATTGTTTGAACTGGGATTTTGTCACCTATAACCTTCTTTAAACATGAAACATGGAAAACTGGGTGCAATCGAGAAGCTGCAAGAAGCTCCAATTTGTATGCCATAGTACAAATCTTTTGCAACACCTTGTATGGACCATAATACTTTGGTGATAATTTATTATCCTTCTTAGCTTGCTTGAGTGACATTTACTTAAATGGTTGTAGCCGTAGGAATACCCAATCACCTACATCAAAACTTCTTTTGATTCGATGTTGATTTGCCTATTGTTTCATTCTATTCTGTGCCAACACGAGGTTATCCTTTAAGAGTTGGGGGACTTGTTGTTGGTGTTCGATGTGATGTTCCACTACCTGAACCTTAGAATTTTCTCTTAAATATGATGTGATGGATGGTGGTTGATACCCATAAAGTTCCATAAATGGGGTCATTTTTGTTTCTGTATGGAAAGAAGTGTTATACCACCATTCAGCCAGAGGAAACCATTTAATCCATTGTGTCTGTCTATCATATATAAAGCAACAAAGATATCCTTCCAAACATTTGTTTACTATCTCAGTTTGCCCATCAGATTGAGGATGATAAGATGAGCTATGAGCTAACTGAGTACCAAGACAAGAAAATAATTCTGTCCAAAAATTTCCAGTGAAAATGGGATCTCTGTCACTTACAACAATCTTTGGGTTTCCATGTAGCTTTTGAATTGTTTCATAAATGCAGTAGAAACTATACTGGCTTTAAATGGATGTGATAATGCACAAAAGTGTGCATACTTGGTAAGTCTGTCAACTACCACCATGATGACACTCTTTCCCTCAGACTTGGGTAAACCTGTGATAAAATCCATTGAAACCTCCTCCCAACGTTGGCTTGGAATGGATAAAGGTTGTAATAGAACCGGTGTCTTAATTGTTTCAACTTTATTTTTCTGGCAAACCAAACATTCCGCCACAAACTTTTGAATATCTGATTTAAGGCCATCCCAAAAAAATTCCTTCTTAACCCTGTGGTAAGTTTTTAAAAATCCTGAGTGCCCTCCTAGGGGAGAAGTGTGCAATTCCATAAGAATCTTTTGTTTTAGCTGGGAATTCTTACAGAGGTATAAGCGATCTTTGTACCATAACGAATCATTTTTCCAGCATAAATGTATCAGACGTACTGGAATCTTGTTGTAATTTTCGAATAAGTGCCGACACTTCTTCATCATTCTTCCATTCCTCCCTTGCTTCGTTTATCCAATCTGGTTGGATAATAGAAATGGCGCACAACATGCTTCCACATCCTCATCCTTTCTTGAGAGTGCATCTGCCACCACATTTTGCTTCCCTTTTTTGTAGATGATTTCAAAGTCATAACCCAACATCTTTGTGACCCACTTTTGTTGGTCTTCAGAGGATAATCTTTGTTCTAAAAAGTATTTAAGGCTATCATGATCCGTTTTTACCTTGAAGTGTCTTCCCATTAGGTAGGGTCGCCATTTCTTAAGTGCGTGGAGTATTGCCAACATTTCCTTCTCATAAATAGCTTTGTGTAAAAACTTTCCCTTGTTTGGACGACTTTCAAAAGCAATGGGTCTTCATCTTGCATTAAAACGACACCAATGCCATTTCCTGAAGCATCACATTCCACAATAAAGGTTTTTGTGAAGTCCGGTGTAGCTAAGACCGGTGCTTGGCACATTGCCTCTTTAAGATGTTCAAAGGCCTTTGTTGATTCCAGAGTCCATGAAAATGCATCTTTCTTCAATAATGTTGTTAGAGGTGCTGCTATTCTTCCATAATTCTTAACAAACTTGCGATAATACCCTGTCAACTCGATAAATCCTCGCAGATGCTTTATGGATGTGGGGATTTTCCATTCCTTAATGGCTTTAATTTTGCTAGGGTCTACCTTAACTCCTTCATGAGATACAATATGACCCAAATATTCCACCTCCTTGACTCCAAAGAAACATTTGGATCTTTTTGCATATAATTGTTTCTCCTCCAATAGTTGTAGCACCCTGTCAACATGTTCAACATGATCCTTCCAAGACTTGCTGTAGATTAGTATATCATCAAAAAATACTAACACAAATTTTCTAAGGAATGGTTTGAAAATTGAGTTCATCAAACCTTGAAATGTTGAAGGTGCATTGGTAAGGCCAAAAGGCATGACCAAAAATTTATAATGACCCTCATGAGTTCTAAATGTTTTTTTTGGAATGTCTTCAATCTTCATCTGATTTGATGATATCCTGAACGAAGATCCAACTTGGTGAAGTAAATTGATCCATGCAATTCATCCAGTAATTCATCAATGATAGGAATGGGAAACTTATCTTTAATAGTGAGCTTGTTGAGTTCCCTATAATCTGGACACATGCGCCATGATCCATCCTTCTTGTGCACTAATACTACTAGAGCAGAGAAAGAACTTTGACTCAGTTGAATTATACCAACCTCTAACACTTTTGCAACCATACGTTCAATTTCACTCTTTTGGACATAGGGATATCTGT
>APFE030462382.1:0-36469 GCA_000404065.3 Pinus taeda | reverse complement strand
GTTGGCATTATGGTTCTGGTATGATTATATGTTTCAGAGGTTGTACTTGATGGCAACACCCATGGCATGGCCCTCATGTTGATGAAAAATAAAGAAGTACGCAGGAGAACAGTTCAGGAGGTGTGTACCCGCAGTTATACCATGCAGGGACCGCGTCCAAATACGCGGATTACCCATCCATGAGGTGCGTACCCCAGTGCACACATTCCAAGGCAGTTAAGCGCCCACACGTGGGGTTTCTCATGATATTTAGCCAACAGTATTGGGTTATCATGGTTTTGGTCCGTGGTATTGCTTATTTTATTATTATTATTGAGCCCCTTGATCCTTGATTTGAGGAAGAGCTTGCCTATATAAGCCAAGGAGATCATTTGGCTTGGTATCTTTTGTGTACTTGAATATTTAGATCTTTGATTTATTTGGGTTCTTGGTCTTAAAAGATTGATCTATAAAGGAGAAAGTCAGAAGCGAATCTGCGAAGGGTGATCTCTTGAGCACGAGTTCAGATCTGAGCATCTGATTTTATTTCAGCCCTTGGTCGAGGTACGCAGAGGCGCCGAAGGCTCAGTGCGTGGGTACGCAGAGGTGCCGAAGGTTTACTGCGTGGGAACGCAGGAGCGCCGAAGGTTCAGTGCGTGGGCGTGCAGGGACGGCAAAGGTTCAGTGCGTGGGTACGCAGGGCGACTGTGTTTCAGGTGCGTGCTTCCTGCAGCAGCACGCGGCGCGCTTATTCTCTTGGGTGCGTACCTTCTGTGAAAGTACGCAGCGCGATAGTGCAATTGGGGGCGTACTGTACGCAGATCAGTGAAAGGAGAAGTGCGTGGGCACGCGGTTCAGCAGAAGAGGCTCTGCGGGTATACGCAGTGAGACAGAGGGTTAAGTGCGTAGCAACGCACGCCAGTAAAAGGAAAGCTGCGTATCTGATTTAAGATCTTCTGTTGGTTGAATTTTTCTGTTGATAAGATGTTCTGGTTTCTATTCTATTATTGTTGATCTGGTTACTACAGTTGTCTGTATAATTTACATGTACCTGATGTATATGGATCCAGTTTGAAAATTTATGAAAAGTGGTCCTTGAAAAGAAGTAGGGGGTTGTAGCTCCCTTCCAGGAGAAACTAGAAAACGAGAGAGAGTTGTAGCTCTCTGCAGGTTGCAGCCTGCGTACTAGTAAAGGACTGCACTAGTACAAAACCATTGTAAAAGGAGTTTCTAATTTGAAAGAAGATAGAGACATATTGCAGCAGGTAGTTTTCACCCACATTGGGTTTCCACCTTACATCTTGTGTTCTTTGGTGTGACTATCTGTTTTCTTTGTTCATGCTTATTATTTTATGGTACTGACATGCAAAACTAATTCAAAGAAAAAATAAGGAATATTTATTAAAAGAAGTAGATAATACTGATTCACCCCCCCTCTCATTATTATTTCCAACACTATGCCCTTTGAATTCCTTCAAAATAAATTTCAAACCAATCTTAAGCGAAAATTTAAAAGAATCTACACACCTTTCTTCACTTTGTAGGAGCTCGATATTGCCTCTGATATATCTCTGTACATTCAAATCATCTAGTTCTAAAATTGTGACCTGTAGTAGCCCTTTGTGTCCTCTTTCCAATTCCACCAGCATGATCCAAATTGGATTCTCCAAGGAAGAGTTATCCGAAATCTCCCACAGTGACCTGATTATAGACCAGTTCCATTGAGCGAACTTGTACGATGTGCCAGGAGTCACTGTTTTGACCTTTGACTCTGAAATATATATACAAGAAGCTACAATCCATCCTCTTTCTATACCTTCTTACAAAATTTCAATCCGATGCTCAGAGAGAAGGTTATGACGAGTTTCCCCAGGTCACCTGTTTGGAATGTAATTCAGGAGTCTGCAAAAAGACCAATTTCCTCAGATCATATCTCCGCACATATAGCGCAAAAAGCTCTGAAATTCGGACCTGAGCTTCAGCACGATGTCTTCTGAAATGGTTTTTTCTTTTTTTTTATTCTGAAATGTCGCAGAAAAAAAGCTATAGCTAAAATGCCACGATGACCTGTTTGGAGCAGTGAAACCCTAGAATCCAAAGCTCTGATACCAAATGTTATGAAACCAACTCAAGAAAAGGATAGATCAATGCCTTGAAATTTAGCCTCTTCGTGGGAGCAACCTCCTTTACATTACATAAATGAACAATTCTTGGATAATACAAATGACAAAACCTCCTTTCTATATATAGGAATCTAAAGAGTCACAATATAACCCAGCCAACCTAACAATAATAATATAAAGCCACAAAAATAACAATAGAGGGATTCTATGGGGCACAGTCATAACAATATGGGGATAATGGGGGCACAAAAATATTAATAAGGTGTACAATTACAATAATAATGGGGTAATCACTAGTATTATAGGGACCAAACAAATCCCATAATCAAGGATATCATATCAACAATGAGTTTTACAATTTTAGTGAATAAAGTCTACAGATAAGGAGATGGACCCTTGGGCTGGTGCTTTGGTAACATGAAGTTTTGAGTAATACAACTTACTTCTAATTGGGACAACTGAGATGCTTTTTTAAGTAAATATTCCATGGAAATAGGAGTGAGGGACTGACTGGGGTGGAACTACAACATTTCATTGATGGATTGAGTAGTTATGGGAAAGAGGAATGTTTGGCTTGGAGTCATAAAAACTCTTTGGCTGGGATCATAATTAGCACAACATTGATCAATTATGTCTAGAAAAACATGGACTGAGGGGAGGAAATACATGGGAAGGTTAGATTCCAACAGTCCAAAAATGTCAGACTTGTTTAGATAACTATCTTTGGCTTGGTAGAATACCTGAAGATGGTTCTTATCACTAGATAAGTCTTTTATCTGAAAATATTTATCGTCCAAAGGTAGATAATCTAAGTTTTTGTGAGGAGCATTAATGGGTGTGACATTCAGGGCTGCAGGGGTTTCCATCTTTGGTTCTCGTGGATTCAAAATGGAATTAGGGGTGTTCTGCGGAAAATAGAAAAGACAGTAGGTTGGGAATTTTATATGGCAGACACAGATTAGACTAGAACTAAATTTGGTCCTTTCTTATAGAATTTTTAGTAGAGAACCAAAATTACAGGGTTTGAGTGTAAATTGGAAAAATACCTGTATCAAGGAGGTGAATAGTGCCAAGATGGAAGGATAATAGTTTCTGGGATGTGTCGTTGTAGGTTTATTGATCAGGTGGTGGTCTGAGAGCTCGTACAGTTGACTCGGACATTATTTTTCATGGGAGCATGAGTCGCAAAGTATAATAGTGAAAATGAAGCTTTTTTGTTTTATTTAATAAAACTGAGGTTATTGGGGTTTTTGGATTTATTGGGTGAATGATGTAAGAACAGAAATGGCATTTTTTCATTTGTGGAGGGTGGTAAGTAGTACGCGATCGCACTACTTTTGGGGTTGGGCAGTTTTGGGCCAGGGGCGAGCGATCATATTCATTGCGTGACGCGTGGTGGAGGTACGAGTGGAAAACCGCCTGATGCTCACGAGTTAAAGTGCAGTCACCAAGGGGGTACGATATTAGCGTCAACGGTTGGATGAAAGGTGAGTGATCAGAGAGCGGACGGGTGTGGAGTTTGGCAGAACTTTATTTGCAGCGAGCCCGATGTATTTAATAATGTTTTAATCATATCGGGGCCAATGCGATTGGTTGAGGGCTGGTTAGGATGTTAATGAATTTCAAATAAATCCATTAATCCCTTTGTAAAAGTGTTTATGATTATATTCAACCCAGGGCAGGATATATAAAATGTCGTGGTTTTATATAGTTTAAATAATACGGGGATGGGTTAATGTTTTTTTTGGGATTTATATAATATAGGTTAAAGGTTAATATGACATAAAAAAATGAGAATAAGCGCTAAGTAAAACCTTTAATGAGTATATTGAACTTAGGCTAAAGTGAGAGGGAATTCATGTAATATTGTGTAATTTTCCTAATTAAAACGGAATTTTACTTAAGAAAAGACTTGTGAGAATGAATGAATATGGTTTTTAAGTACATTGGCCATTTCAATTATTGTGCTGAGGGTTCGGTCCCTCCAAAAGTCAGAGAAATTCTCTAAGCCCCTTTAATTTTCAAAGACCTCAATACTTTAGGGTGAATTAGTGAAATCTTTAGGGAAGAATGTGAATGGAAGTTAGTTATTTGACCTTGTCTTGCTTGAGCTGCATCAAGTATAATGTCTACCTTGCACTTGTGATAAAGTAAAAGTTAACACGTTAGAGACATGATCCATCACAAATATCATTCTGCAACCCCATCTACCTACCCTACCTACTTTAGCCTAACATTTTGTTCTTTATTTGGGTGCACTTAGACTGGCAAACCGTTATTAATCTTCTTTTTCTTTACATGGCAAGCCTACCTAAATCTGCACTTATTACATCCAAGGGCTCAGATTACACTGTTGAGCTCCTTTTATTTCCTCTACCTATCTACTTATCTACCAAGATTAAATAGTTTGGTCAAATATTTATTCTCTATTCTACAGCATGAAATTGAAAAATGAATGAGCCAAGTTTAATTTGTTTGACTATTCATCAATTGTGGCATAAGTTAACAAGTTGCAGACAATGTTTATTACATAAAATGAAAAAGTAGTGGGATTTAAACTTGCACATTTTCCTGGTCTATTTTTATTTGGGGTTCATTTCTTTCATTTTTTCAACCAAATTTATTCTTTTACCCTTTGATTTTTCTTTAGGGTATACCCTCTTTACATTTTTTGAATTTTTTTATTTTTTGAAAATATGGAAAACCTTTGCAACAAGAAAGGTATGAATATATTACAGAACTCATCAAGTCAATCATCAAATATGACACCTATTGGTATAGGAGCATAACACGTAGAAAGGTAATATTTCAACATGTGGAAAATTAAAATTATGATAATGTTTCCATGGGTGCTAATGTCATTACTAGTGCTAGTTACCAGAAGAAAAAAGATTAAAAACGTGAAAGAAGTACACCGTGGGATGATTCCATTCCTATTAACTATGAAGATATTATTTATTTAGCTAGAGCTTCTCTTAATTATATAAGGAAGAAATCTGATATTGTTGAGCATGATGAAGAAACCATTTCTATCTCTAGATATCATAATGAAGGTTATAAAGGTTGTAGGGAAGAAATAACACTATGTGTTTATCGAGAGGATGGTATTGTCAACACAACAATTGATATCATTCAAAATTAATTGAGGAAGAACGAATTGCGTGATGTAGGAGATATATTTTGGTTGAATGTGAAGTATTTCTATAGGTGCACAAAATAGCAAGTTTAATACCAAATTTGAAGATCAAACAAAATAGAAATCCATAATTTGAAAACATTAATTAGGTACAATCCATATACTCCTTTGGTTGAATATTTGGATTTTATTGACCCAATGGATGTATCCAAAAAGGAAATCTATGTGACTTAAGTAATTCATCAACACCTTTCATAATAATAATAAGCCACAAGAGATAAAGAATAAAAAATGAAGAGAAAAATGAAGAGAAATGGAAGTTGAAGCTACAATAATATATACACATGATGAAGAAACATGGAATAAAATTTACTAGTCTAATAATGTTAGAAAGATAATATTTCAAGATGTGGAAAATCAGAATGGGAATATTGTTGGCATTGGTGACAGTAAGGTTACCACTCTTATTTGGAAGAAGAGAAAAAATCGGAAAGACAAAAAGAACTATGCCAAAGGATAATTCATTCCTATTAACTCTAAACATATTATTGATTTAGATGAAGCTTATTCAAATTACAAAATGATAAAATATAATATTGTTGAGCATGGTGAATAAACATGTTCAACTCTGCATATCATAGTCAAAGTTCTAAGAGTAGTAGAGAAACTATATTAACACTATGTGTTGATCAAGATGATGGTATTATCAATATAACAATAGATATCATTTAAAATTGATTGAGGAAGAATAACATGGTTGATGGGAAAGATATATTTCATATGAAAGAGGAACAAGTTTATAGGTGCAAAAGATTGTAAGACAAATACCAAATTAGAAAGTTGCACCACCTACAAATTCATAATTTGAAAACGCCAATTAGGGACAATCTATATGCATGTCTGATCAGATAAGTTCTTCTTATTGAATCAACAATTCTATAGACACTATAAGTAAATTGATGCTAGAGCATCTCCTTAACCCTCTTTTTGAGATAGTGAAATGTACAATTTATGCTACATTAATGGACATGCAAGAAAAATTATTAGCACTGTATAATTGGAAAAATAATGTGTATAATGTGTATAAGCATTTTATTCAAAGGGTAAAATTTATTCATGATGAATTTAAAGAATTATGTGATGTGGATAGATCAAAGGTTAGTGAAAATACTTAGAAGCAATATTGTATGACAATAATCTTCCCGAATCACGGGGGAAATGAAAAGGGAATATAAAACCTAATCTAAGTGATGCATTCATATTTTTGGATAGTTGGTTTCAATTGTGATATAGAAGTTGGTAGACACGGGGCGGGGGTGGGGGGGCGGGGGGGGTGTGGGTTTGATAAATGATATATTCAACGTATGGGAAAATATGGGTATAAAAAATAAGAAGGATAAAAGGTATAAATCCTTAAATTGTAACATTGGTTAAATGGGTCCTGAAATTGAGATTATTATAGATGACAAGCCTATCACAACTTGTAGAATAATCAAAGGAGTGAAGGATGAAATGCTTATCAAATAAATATTATGATGTGCAAGGCTAGGCAAACTACCAATAGATGAAATCTCCAATGAATTTCAAAACTAACTTTATTGCCAATTTTTTGTTTACTTTTGGGTTACAAAATTCATTTTTTCATGTTAACATATTCATTTTATAATTATGCCCTCACACATACAACATTATTCATTTTATTTATTTAGTCCTAAGGTTTATATTACAATATATGAAAAAATGGTTAAAATTTTGAATGAAGAGAGTTGGAAAGATTCTAGGTGAAACTATCAAAATTCAAGATTCACAACATTAAAATTATTTTTTGTTGCAATATAAAAGATAAGTTGATTAATTTTATTCACTAGTAAACTATTTTTATTTTAACGATATAAAAATTCATTAAATATGATGAGGAGGGATATAGATATAATTTCAAATACTTTAAAAAGTTTCCTTCAAAGGTTTCATTAAAAAAACTAAGTTTGAAAGACAGACAAAGAAATGTCTTCAAATGTCGACCTTGATTATACTCTTGATCACAGTCTTGATTCTATCTTCAAAAGATAGGTTTGTAATATTTTCAAAATCACCTAATTCATGAGTTGTTGCACCCACGATGTTACATCATCCTCAATAGCTCCCCTTTTCTCATATGCCTATGAAAATTCTAGAAGGTTCACTTTCTTTCGCTAACCATTAACATAACCTAGATTCGAGCCATATATTGTGATTATAGAACATTACCTATTTGGAACAACTATTAATTTCATACTATGACTCTAGGACAACTTAGTTTTCTAGATTCTATAGTTATTAATGTAGGAGGTAATGAACAAACTTATGTTGGAAACTAAAACATGAAACTTAGATCTCCTTGTTTTCCATGTGGATGAAGACATTCTCATTATTGTCCTCTACCAGAAAGAAGACATCATATTCATTAATGTTCCCTTGATACAACCACCATGGGATATGATAATATCTCTTTTTTAGAAAAGTATTATATTTAATGAGATAAAAATAATATATGATAACTAAAGAAATATGAATATTTTGAACACCACAAATTAAGCTTCTTCTACAACTTAAAGTGCTCCATGGGAAACATAATCAAATATAGGGCATACACCTAATTAAAATATAACTCTTGAGATTTTGAATGAATATGTTATGAAACTAGCTCAACAGAAAGATAGAAAAGATAGATCAATGCCTTAGAATTTAGCCTATTTGAGGGCTCAACCTCCTTTACATTACATAAATGAATAATTCTTGGATGATACAAATGAAAAGACCTCCTTTCTATATATAGAAGTCTAAGGGGTGATACCATAACCAAAGCTGACATAACAATAATAATGTAAGGGCACAATAATAATAATAGTGGGATTCTATGGGGCACAATAGTAACAATATGGGCACTACAAGGGTACATCAATATAATAAGTGGGTTGTACTAATAATAATAAGGGGTTACACTAGTAGTATAGGGGCCTAACATGCCCCTCTCCTTCAAAAAGTGTTGTCCTCAACGCTTGAGTATTTTTTGATGCTTCTATATAAAATTATTGTCCTCCCATGTGGAATCTTCAGTTGGTACGTTCTTCCACTTGATGAGATACTCTGAAATTGATCGATTTCATAGCTTTTGGGTTCTTGTTTCTATGACTACTCCATGTTCCAATATGATTTTTCCTTCCTCTTCAATTTCTGGCAATATTGTTTGAATTGGGATCTTTTGCAACTTTTGAATAAGTGGCCATACTTCTTCGTCCTTCTTCCATTCATCCCTTGCTTCGTTTCTCCAATCTAGTTGGATAATAGAATTAGCACAAAACAATGCTTCCACATCCTCATCCTTTCTTGAGAGTGCATCTACAACAAAATTTTGCTTCCCTTTTCTATAGATGATGTCAAAGTCATAACCCAACATATTTGTGACACATTTTTTCTATTCTTCTAAAGATAATAGTTGTTCTAAAAAGTATTTAAGGCTATCATGATTCATTTTTACCTTGAAGAGTCTTCCCATTCGGTAAGGTCGCCATTTTTTAAGTGCATGTAGTATTGCCAACATTTCCTTCTCATAAATAGCTTGCTTGAGATGTAGCAGTAAAAATACTCGATCACCCACATTAAGACATTTTTCACTACGATGTTGATCTACTTGTTGTTTTGTTTGATTTTGCACTGAAGTGGCGTTATCCTTTAAAATTTGGAGAATTTATTGTTGATTCTCGATGTGATCCTTCATTGCTTGAACCTTTTTCTTCTTGATATGTCCTTCTATCTCTAGAGTTTGAGGAGTGGTAATTTCTTCCAATCCTTTACAAGATATGGTCGAACTCATTTCTGGATGCTCAATGTGATCTTTCACTTCTTGAACATTTTTCTTCTTGATATGTCCTTCTATCTTGATAGTTTGAGGAGTGGTAATTTTGACCAATGAATTACAAGATACGGTTGAATTCATTTCTTCTCTCTCGATGTGATCTTTCACTTCTTTCACTTTTTCTTCTTGATATGTCCTTCTATCTTGAGAGTTTGAGGAGTGGTAATTCTTGCCAATGCTTTACAAGATATGGTCTGATTCATTTCTTCTTTCTCTGGGTTGAGGTCCTGGTGTATATCCTCTTCTTTTGATGTTTCTTGATCTTTTTCTTCCTCCTCTTCATATTCTATGTAAAATAATTTCTTCTTAACACACTTATGACCTTTAGTGCATTTGCTATCACAATTGTAACAAAGCCCTTTTTCTCTTTTTTCTTCCAATTGTTTTGGGTGTACCCTTGTATGTTGTGAAAGGGCTAGGAGAAACAACACTCCATTTTTATAGTTTTGAGAGGTATGCTTCCTAGTTTCTATCATTTTTTTTTTCCCACTATGTCCAAAGCTTTTACTCTATTCAATTTTGTGTGTTGCTCTTTGTATCCTCATAATGTGCTATCATTTCCTCTGTGAAAATTGACCACGTAACAAGTTGTTTATGAGAACAAAGCCCTTCATACCATAAAAATTGATCTAGTTCTAAATATGAATATGTAATACATACCTTTTGTAATAGTGGTACACCATGCAGATCAAAATATTTCTCCATCTGAAGTATCCCATTTACTGGATCCTTGCCATCAAACTTCCTCATCTTGATTTTTCTTGATGTTAGGAGCTTGATCTTGGAACGACTGTAACTCTGTACTTTCAAATCTTTAAGTTCTGAAATTGTAAACTACAGTAGCTCTCCGTGTCCTCTTTCCAATGCCACTAGTCTGATGCAAATTGGATTCTCCAAGGAAGAGTTATGCAAAATCTCCCGCAGTGACTTGATTATTGACTAGTTCAATAGAGCGAACTTGTACGACGTACCACAAGTCACTATTTCGACCTTTGGCACTAAAAAATATATACAAGAAACTACAGTCCATCCTCTTTTTGTAACTTCTGACGAAATTGCAATTTGATGCTCAGAGAGAAAGTTATGATGATTTTCCCCAGATCACCTATTTGGAATGTAATTTAGGATTCTTCCAAAAGATTAACTTCCTCATATCATATCTTCGCAAATATAGTGCAAAAAGCTCTAAAATTTAGACCCGAGGTTCAGTACGATGTCTTATCAAATTGTTTTTTTTTATCTTCTGAAACGTCGCAGAAAAAACGTTATAGCGAAAATGCCATGATGACCTATTTGGTGCAGCGAAACCCTAGAATCCAAAGCTTTGATACCAAATGTTATGAAACTAGCTCAACAAAAACATAGAAAATATAGATCAACGCCTTAGAATTCAGACTCTTCCAGGGCGCAACCTCCTTTACATTACATAAATGAACAATTCTTGGATGATACAAATGAAAAGACCTCCTTTATATATATAGGAGTCTAAGGGTTCATACCATAACCAGAGCTGACATAACAATAACAATGTAAGGGCAGAATAATAACAATCGTGGGCTTCTATGGGGCACAATAGTAACAATATGGGCATTACATGGGTACATCAATATAATAAGTGGGTTGTACTAATAACAATAAGGGGTTACACTAGTAGTATAGGGGCCTAACAGAATAATCCCTTGCTAAACTCATCGTATTAAGAAACATTTGTAGGAATTACAAGTGACTACTTTGAATGAAATCTAATAGAGTATTATGTTCCTTATACATATGGAAAAGAGATATTTCCTAGAAAATTGATACAACCTATTTCAACATCTGAGAGATGGGAAAGTGGTCTAGTTTATAGACACAATATTTGTCCTATGTCCAATATATGACAATTTAGAATCCACAAAAATATGTAAACATTGAACATTTCTTGTGAGGGAAATGTTTAATAATACATAAAGAGATTCTAATTATCCCATATTATTTGTACCTAATAGAGTCTTTTATTTATGGTTAAAATGGTGACTTTCCATGAGATATAAGGAAGTCTCATAGATTTAAACTCATCCAACTCTTGTTTTCCTCCATCAAAGAAACCCCATCAATTTCCTCAATTTATTTCAAGGGAATCCATAATAAAACATATAGTGGGAGTGTAACAACAACTATGGAATTTTACAAGACATTGCTTAGAATACCATGTGGGCAATAAGTGAAGCTTGTAATCAAATATGAAACTATTATGAGCCATCTAAAATCTAGAAGACATGACTAGAGGAAGAGCTCTATAACTTTTGAGGACTTACACTTACAAATATATTCTATAGTATTCATCTATGTTTGGTTTATCCTAGAAGCCCTCACAACTTAACTAAGTCTCCATGTGATTATAAACATTTTTATCAAAAGGAAATTGAAGAAGTAAATGGAATTTCAATTTGCCTACACCATGAGAAATATCATAGAAACTTGCCCCACAAATCCCCTTCTTTGGATTTGAGTTGAAGTAAGGACCAAAATTTTAAGAATGAACCAAAAATGTAATGTACTTGAGAAATTATATTTAAATAACTTTTCTCTACCACCATGTTGTATGTTACACAATATTTTGTCACATTCCCAACTATTATAAATGAAGTGTCATCCTTTGTGCCACTGTTGTTACAAATGTCGTAAAGTGACAAAACCTGTGTAAACTCATTCAACATGAATTATATGATCAATAATACATCCCTGAAGAGATGGACAACTAACATCTTGAAGTAATTCTGGAAAAAATTGTGAAAAACACTAGTTTGCAAGACCAATGCTACTTTTAGTAGGAAAATCAACGATGGTATTCCTCTAGCAGTTTTTACAAAAATGGAGCAGAAGCTTCTCTTACTAGAAGCCTCGAGAACCGTGAGCTGGTAGTTGTTGGATGAAGATATGGTCCAATACTCCCATTTAGAGCCCTTAATTCTACCTTTAGGTATATTAGCTTTGGGGTAAGGACCTTATTCCCCTTTTGGTGGATCTCTAACTCCCTCTCCCTCACTATAAATCCATTCTTCACTTTCCTCAATGGGTTGGTCATTACTCGTTGCCATTCTTCTGCTTGATTATGCTTAGATGTTTCAATTTTGGCAAGAGAGGAAAGGAGAGATTGTTAATTCTGGCTTGGACTTGGAACCATCCTAAAGGAGTCCTTCAACATCAAGGAACCGATTGTATGCTTCCCTCTTTGATTTAATCATTAATACAAATCATGTTTTACTTCTCATAATATTTTCTATGATAGTTTTATTAGTACAATTCTCCTTGATCTATTTTATAAATTACATTGGAATGCATATTCTATGATCTCTCTTATTTTTTTATTTTAGTCTCTCTTGCACGTATTCAAACGCAAGGAATAGCGAGGACCGAGCTTGGGACCTAAGAGATCAAGATCATCATCAAAGTTTGATTGCATAGGAGAGAAGTACGCCATCTCCATTTCTCATTTGTCAGTCTGATCTCGGTTAGGGAAGTTTTCTTGTTTTGTCATGGTTGTTACTAGACCCACACAATGGGTAAGAGGGATCACTTCTATCCATAGAAGGGATTTCCTATATAAAAAGTTGCTAACTCCGTTAGGGAGGCCTAGCCCATTTTCATTATCATTTCATTTTTTTCCTTCTCATTAAGTTTGGACACCCGTCGAAAGACCATGTCTTTGGATTGATTTTTCAGTTTGTACTCTCAATTATGGGTGTCTTAGGGTATCAGGTCTAGGGTTTCTTTGTGAATCTTTCTAGTTTTTCCTAAAATTTCCTCGCTCAACGCATGTTTTATCAGTGGCAGTCGCTCTATCAGTGCTTGTTTTTCCCTGTACAATTGCTCTAAAAACCTTCTCGTCCAATATTTACCTGTGCTGAAGAATAACACAGTTTTTTCTATGAAAATCAGTGTTGCGAGCATGGGTTTTTCTATTAAAAGTAGTGCCGATGAGACTGTCAGTGCGAGTTTTTCTATATAAAGTAGCATTGGTCCTTGAATGTGAGAATTTTTAGGGGTTTTACTGAAAGCTCTAGTGTGTCCTAGTATCTGAGGTCATTTCCTTGCTTTGTGTGCAGCGGATTCTGTTTGTTCGATTTCAATTCCTTTGTGGTGTGCAAAATTCAATCCCATCATTTAAGTGGTAAATGTGAACTTTTGATTGTTTTTGATGTTTTGAGTCAATTAAAATCATTGTTTGTTGCTTGTATGATTGATAAAATACTGATCTATTGTTGATTGAGCATTAATAGTTCTTTTTCAATCATAAAAGAAATTGATCTTGCATTTATTTAGTTTTCAATCTCAAAAATTTACTTTTCGTAAAACTGCATTAGATTAGTTGCATTGAAAAGTTATTTTTTCTTTGGTTCATCATTGAAAACAGATCACATTCTTTGGTGATTTAATGCTAAAGAGTGCATTGGTTGCATTAAATCATTAAAAATGAAAATAAAAGTGAAATTTCATATAAGTGCATCTTGGTAAAAGTGAAAATCATTTTACTTTTGAAAAGTTGCATTTGGGAAGTGAAAAGTAAAAAACTAGTTAAGGGCACTTCCTTTGCTGCTTTATTGCTTGTTGCATCATTGTTTCTATTCTCTCCCCTTACTTGTTTAGCTTTCATCGAAATGGAAATTTTTTATTTTCTCATATAGCTGCATCTTAGGCATTTAGGTGATATCGTTTTGATCCCCAACACTGCAATATAATTCAAGATAAACATTAAAATTTACTGATTTAACCTAAGAGGCATTTGGAACTTAATGAAAACATTTAGAGGTCCAGGCTAGAGATGTGTTTCAACCACTATAAACTAGAACTTGTCGTTATCTACTAGCGTTGTATCACAGGGATGATATCTTGTTCCATGTACGGAAGTATATAAGATCGTTCTCCAATACTTTCGAGTATATCTGAGGCACTCCACGTATGGAAGCATATAAGATCATTCTTCAGTACTTCCGAGTATACCATAGGCACTCCACATATGGAAAGTATATGTGGATGCTCTCATTGAATGGTTACACATTAGACAGTGCTAAAAAAGACTTATGTTCCCCGTACCATAGTGTATATATTTGGAGACCCCACTATGTTGATATCCTTTAGCGACAAGTAACCGAGTCAATCGCCTTGTACACATGATACACCGAGCACAACATTCAGGGAGATTGGTAATTGTACGTTAAGTACTTAGCTCCACTAAGGTGTATATAGGGGTTCACAAATACTTGGTAAACCCTCTTGCCTAGCTTACCCCTCTTTTATTTTGTTGTGTTAATTTCTAAAATGAATTAATTGACCACAGAATAATATCCTTCCTATGGAAATACCCCGTAGTAGATATTAGCTTCAGACTAATGACAAAAATTCCTAATTCTACCAACCAAGGAAACCCCTCTAATGGGAATCCTAGTCCTTTTCTTTCTTTTGGAAATGTTGGTGCTCCCTATATGGAAACATTGTCACTTCCTAGGTTTAGCATTGGTTTTCTAGTTTGGTTATTTTCGACTCTGATGGTTCCAAATGTCCAAATGGCTCCTCAACTAGACTCTCCTCCATTTGAACAGTGTCAACCTCCACTTGATCTTAAATTTAACCATTTTCCTTCTTACCTCATTTAGTCTTCTTCCTCTTCTTCTTCTTCGTCTCGTGAAAACATGCAATTTAGTAACCAGGTGGATAAGAAAAAGAAGGAAAGGAAGATTAAGAATGACAAAAATAAGAAAGGGGGAAACTAAGAAGTTGATTGTACTAATACAATTGATGTTCAGAAACTTTCTAATCATCCTCTTAAAGTGAAATTCCCTTGCGATCTTTGTAAGAGTGACTACCTTCTTTGAGAATGTCATGTTATTCTTAAGATATTAGATATGTGGTCCGGAGGTTCACAACGACCTTTGTCATCAGCCTCTAGAGATCATGCTGGTGATAAAATTTCAACTAGTGATAGTAAATCCCATGGGAATAAGAGAAAAGTTAAATTTCCCTATAGGTTATATGAAGGGAATAATCCTATTCACCTTTTTCCTTATATTGATGAAGCTTCTAAATTTTTGGATAACATTACCGCTTCTCAACCTCCTTCTAACTAGTTATCAGAATCTTTCCATCAACCTCCACTAGTTGATCAAATAATTGATCAGAACTCATCTCTTGTCAATCCCACTCTCTCTGAAGTTAAATCCCAGGAGCTCGTTCCAAACCAACCGTTGGTTGAGGAAATGGTTGACCTGATTCTACCTTGAGGCGATCACACCTTTCCTATAAAGAGAAAACCTCATACAGCTCATGTTCTTCTTTGTTTGTCAAATTCGATTGAGTTGGAGGAAAATCCTCCTATTCCCATAGTACAAGGGGGCGATCCTCCTATTCCCATAATGCAAGGGGGTAGTTTTCCCATTCCCATGGAACCCCCTCCAAGTAGTATGTGTGTTTCCTTTGATTGGAGTCGATTGGGAGGATATCATTTTCCTTCTTATGTTCCCTTCCAAATCACGATGTAGGCTTATAATGTCGATGTACCTAGCATAGTTATAGATCAAGGTGTGTCTGTTAGTATTTTATCTGTAGATTGTGCCAATTACCCAGAATCTATTAGCTTTTAACAGAGGAACCAGTCAACTTTTAGGGATCCTTCCTAAGATTCCCATTACTTTGGGAGGAAAAATTGTTTATCTCGATGTGATGGTTTTCCAACGCCCTTTATATTTTAATATACTAGTTGGCCATGACTATGTTTATGTCATGGGAGCTCTTGTCTCTTCTCTCTTTCATGTGATGTATTTCATGCATGAAGGCAAAATTGTGACCATTGATCACCTTTCATTAGTTGGTCTTAATTAAACTCCAAATCAACCATCTTCCCTAAATGGTCCTTAAGCACAAGTGGTATCTTCTCTGCCATAGGTTAATTATGTGTCCACCTGTTCTATGCATGCGTCTACTAATGATTTAGTCAGTGATATATTTCATCGGGTACTAGGAACATTGGATCTGGATATTTCCATTAAATCCCTTGATTGACACCCTTTCAAGAGCGTTGTTCTCCCATCTAACGAGAACTTTGGAAATCATTGTCTCTTATGGGCCATGATCAAGATGGTATGAGGATAGTTCTTTTACTATGTCAACCTCGTTAATAAATTAAATAGGTGTCATGAGGATAGTTCTTCTACTATGTCAACCTTATTAAAAAATCAAATATTTGGCATTAGGATAGTTCTTTTACTATGACAGCCTTGTTAAAAAATGAAATAGGTCCCCATGAGGATAGTTCTTTTAATATGTCAACCTCATTAAAAAATGAAATAGTTTCTTGGAGAACAGTTCCTTTTCTTGTGTCAAGCTCCTTAGAAAATGAATCAAGGTGTTGGAGGAGATTTCCTTGTCTTTTGTCAAGTTCCTTAAAAAATGAAACAAGGTGTTGGAGTGTAGTTCTTTTACTATGTCAACCTCATAAAAATATGAAACAATTTATCATGGGCATGTTTATTTTCCTATGTCAATCTTGTTAAAAAATGAAACAAATCCCCTTCCAATTCGAGTCTTTAATTAGATCTCGTAACATCCCAGTTTTTCACTTGATCCCGTAAAATCCCAGTCGAGTCTTTCACTTGATGTTGTAAGTGAACCTTCATTCCATTCACCTATTAGTAACCAATAGTCCACTTAGGTGAATGAAATGAATCTTAGGGGGCATGTACCTCGAATTGAATCATTATAGTGGGGCATGTAAGCTTATTTCAAGAATAGTTTATCTTTGTTTCAAGCTTGTGTAAAAATGAAACCAAACTCAAGCATAGTTTATCGTTGTTTCAAGATTGTCTAAAAATGAAACTAAATAAAAACATAGTTTGTTTGCATTTCGAGCTTGTGTAAAAATGAAACTAAATCCAAGCATAGTTTTTTCTCATGTTTCATGTGAAAAAATGAAACCATATTCAATTATACTCAAGCATAGTTTCCCATGTTTCAATATTGTGTAAAAATGAAACTATTCCCACTTTACCAGTTGTGATTTCCATCTTTATCAGCTTGTTTTTGCTAGATGAGCCTTGGTTTTTTCATTACATCGTCAACATCTCTTTAGCCAATCATACACTTTCACTTGGTTGTTTTAGCCTTTCCTGAGGAACACCTACGATGAGTGGTCTTATTAGCAACCCTCTTGACCTTTACATGTTTTGAGTAGTTCCATCATCACCGGAACCAATTTCTATCCTTTTATATCACTTATTTTTCTAGGCAGAGTCATCTTTCAGCTCTTTTCATACTCCAAAATTATGAAAATATTATTGAGTAATTGTTGTTTTGAACTCGTTAAAGTAAATGAAATGACATCTACTCAGTATAAGCTTAACCCTTTTCCAAACCAAGATAAACTAGCACTGAAAAAGGAATACCTTAGTCAAACATGGCAAAGAGTTTCTCTTGAATATTGTTTTCTACCTTTTCATATTCGAGAGGCTATCTACGAAAAGGGACCTTTAGATTTTTCTTTTCCGCCTCTTTTTCAAACTCTATAACATGAAAAATACGTTGCATTACCCCTCTGTCAGACTCATAAAATATAAACGACATAAGAATTTTCACCATCATGAGACCAATTTAATCCTTCCTATGGGTCGTTAAACTTATTAGGATGGATTCATGTGAAGGATGAACATATATGACAAGCATATGGTATCCACCTCAAGCTTGTCATTAAAAATAAAGAGGTACCTACTATAAATAGCAGGGGTAAATGGAAGTAAATGTGTCTTGTATTATATATGAAAGGTAGCATGTCACTCTTGAACGTGACACTCATCCGCATTTCATGTTGGGTTTGGCATATCCTCACTTAGTCACTTGCTTTCTTGGGTGTGGGAAATCCATGTCCCTCTCATTTGATCATTACCTATCGTCATCATGACCTTTGATCCTATTTTGAGTCAAATGCCGCCAAAATCTAGAGTCGTCTGATCGATATGTTCAAGAGAAGTCCTATCTAAAATATTCAACCCTCTTATGCCTATCTGACCCTCTCTGCAACAACCCTGAATCACTCTTATCATTTTGAGATATCATATGTTTTGTGTTGATGATGTGGGAAACATTATGGCCCTCCTTCAATGAATCACTTATTGTCGACATCAGCTCATTATTAAGGAAATTGGTTTAGAAATTCCCTTTCAGTACCTTAGAGCTTGCATGCCTCAATGGCAAGTTCTCCATGTTCGATGATAGGCTTCAATCATTGTCCTTCAATCAAATGATTCAGAAAGTGTTCGAATTCAGCTCAAATGTTCACACTTGTATATTTTATTGGTGTACTTGAGGGTTGATGCATGAGCATTCAATCCAAGGAAAATCATTGTGTTTTAGTAGACATAGGGGGGTCATGTGTTTTAAGGAAGTTAGTTTCCTAAGTCTTAAATTAATGTAATTTTTAGGCTTTTAAGTGATCAAAATAGTGATTAATTAGATGTGTGAGGATGTTTTTAAATTCTTTTGAATAAAGGAGAACATGAGTGGTTAATAATGATAAGAGAGTTAGAAGTCAACTATAACTCTAAATGTAGTTTCATGATTCAAGGAACTAGAGAGATTTCTTAGGAATTAATTGAAGTTAGAAGTGGACATAGCGGAAATTTAGGAGTCAGTTCAGTAGATCTAGAATTTGAACCAGAATTAGATCAACAAAACCTTTCTGGTATAAATGTAAGCCTACGGGCAGAGTAAGGGAAGAGGCTATTGATACTGAAGATCAGGCCTATGAGAAACAGAGAGCTTCTAATGTAATTTATTTGTTTATTATTTAATATATATATATATATTATGTTTATTTCTAACTATGTTAGTGTGTGGAGGAGTATTATGAATGATTATTTGTTGAATTGTAGGTTTCTGTATCGTGGTTGTAGGTAGATTCTAAGGGACACCAAAGGAGTAAAAATGATTCAAAGAATATAAATGGGTTCTTTAATTATTTTAAGATCAAGTGGAGCTTTGGCAGAAGTAGAAAAGTGAGAATTCGCAAACATTAAGCTCAGAGAAAAGGTGGAGCAGTGGAAGAGCGGAAGCCAAAACCTTGAAGGAAAACTGAAAACCATAATGAAAAACATTGAATGATGAATTAAAGTTAAAGAAATGGAACGAGAAGAGAAGTGAAGAGGTAGTGCATAGGAACCATTAGATCTCAAAGATCAATGGTCATCGCATGAAAGAGCACGCAGAAGATAACTCACGAAGAAGCAGTTTTTATATAGGAAAGTGGATTTTCGGCGGAAGAAGGACTGTAAGCAGTATCCTTCTGTTTGGTTCCGATTCCATTCATAATGTGACACGTAGCAGAGTAGTGGTGAGAGGAAACCTCTTTATTAGGTGGTTAAACCCCATGCCTATTATCTACTCAAAATCGGGGTGAACCGTAGGATCTATTAAGGATAGATCAACGACATAGGTTATAACGCAAGTTGTTTGATCGCTAGTTGGAGTTTGAATGGAGAGCGCAATGGAAAGGTGATGGATGAGTGTAGACCTGACTACAACTATGAATGTAGGTTAATAATGTTTGAAGTCTATCCTGTTTGTTTCAGTCAGGTTATTCCTTTGAATTTTGACAGAATTGAAGTTTCGCGTTAAAGGTAAGTTATGCGTTAAAATATATGTAACCAAGGTTTAAAGAGGGAAAGGTTATATCTATGTGGTTAAGGGGTAACAAAGGTTTAGAGGGGTGAATAAGTCCCAATATTAACATTAACAAAGGCTATGAGGGGTTTTAAAGTCCCAATAGGAAGGACTTAGTGAAAGGATTTAATAGAATCTTATGTGAAGGCTTGAGCATTGATTAAAATCCTGATAAGTGGATATTGCCTAAGGGTTAGGCTATCTTGGGTTTTAATAAATTATTCTGCAGAGATTAAGAAAGGGGTCCTTAACCATTAAGAATTGAAGATTTGACTCCTTAGAGAGTTAAAATTCCTGGGACAAATGTACTTATGCATTTTAGATGCTTAATGTGGGTGTAAGTAGGAGTAACCCTACATCATTTCGTATCAAGGAAGAATTGTAATTGAAACAATTGGTGTTAAAGCGAAACAAAGAAATTCTATGTGAAAGAACTGAGAACAAAGTTATGTGTCAAAGATTTTTTTGCATGTAAGGAAGGATCAAATTCTAATCTGACAGACTATAGGCACACAAAGGTGATGTGTAGCAAAACTTCCAGATGTGAGAAACAGACGATAATCCATTCAAGGCATGGGTGGAATAGTGAAACAAGATCATGTTAAGATCTTGAAGGGTGAGGTGATATGTTCTATTTTGATTTGATAATGTGTGTTTATACATTTAAATACATGTGACAGCATAAGAAGGTGTGAAGGTTGCAGAAATCCAGAGCGAGGAGTGCTCAATTGGTTCCAAAGGAATGAACTAGAGAGATGCTAAAAGACTAAGCTCAAAGGAGAGAAGCTTAGTGAGGCATGTGTAGCAAGAAAGACACTTGTTATCGTAGAGGTATTGTTGCAACTCACAAGGTAATTACACAAAGGATGTGGGTAGAATTACCAAGGTAAAGAAGGAAGCTGGTAAGGCTTTCTAAGTGAAAGAAGAGGTGACCAGAACCAAGTATTTCATTGTGATTGAAATACAAGAGGACAGTTGTGGTCTTGAGAAGTGCAAATAAGTTGAAGCCTAGAAGGAGCAGAGAGAAGTTCTCAAAGGAGGCTCCAAAGATAGAGAACCAAAGGCTTATCAAAAGACCAAGTACAAAGGAAAACTTGGTCAGGTAAGTTGTAATAAGGAGGACTTGTTGTTGCAGAGGCTTTAATGCAGCTCATAGTGGGTGACTAAGGAGCTCATGAAGATAGAGAAGAAGAAGATGGCTACTAATAGTCATAGTAGAGGTTTTAAGGAAGACCACAACAAAAGAAAGATGAAGAAAGAGGATGCCAAGGAAAATTGCAAGAGGATGAGTCAAGAGGAAATTGACAAATAGATTGTAGAGTTAAAAGAACAACTCGATACATTAAGGATAATACTTGAGGAAAGCGAAAGACTAGGTTGGGTCTTGAGGAAGAAGCCAGTGAAGTGGCATGAGATGCGGAGAAGGCTACAACAAAAGCAAGTAAAATGGTTGGTGGAAAAACTCAAGGAACTTGAGTTGGAAATGGAAGAGTCCATTTGTGAACCAGAACAGGGAGAAATTTTGGGAGAAAGGGATGACTACACTGAAGATAAAGAATGGAGATCAAGTGAAGATCTCATGGACTATTGGGATAGTTCAAAATAGCATGAGGAGATGTTGATTGAAGATGAATACTTGAAGACTGGAACTTCAAGTGAGGCAAAAGGATTACCTGGTGTTAAATCTTATAATTTGTGTATGATTGCAGGTGAAACATGTAAAGAAAGATAATTTGTTGATATTTTCATAAAGGAGGAAGAAGACAAGTAGAATCTAAATTTTTTTCTGGAAGAGGATGAGATAGATAGGTCTCGTATACAGTTGGGGAAAGATATCAAACAACCAAGTGAAGGGCTTGAGAAGACTGAAGAGGAGACCATCAAAAAATAATTTCTGAATCATATGAAGGATTTAGAACAACAAAGAGATATGATGGCTGAAACATCAAGTGGGACCACAGGGTCTTATGTTTTTAAGACTGATAGTTTGTTTGTGGATGTAGAAAAACGCAGTAGAATATTAATGTATATGGTGAGAGGAGGATATCTCTTGGAGAAGGTAAACAACAAGAGATTAAAGGAAAACTTGAAGAAGAGACTATGTTAGTTGAAAACATAGTAAAGGATCATCAGTTCACTATGTGATAGGCACATTGGAAATAGCCATGGAAACTGTTGAGGCAATTAGTAAGAAAGAAGGACATCTACTGAAGATGTTAAGAACGAAGAAACCTATGCAAAGGATTTAACCTTGGGAGAAGGAACACTAACAAAGGAGTGTTTTGTAGAGGATGAGTAATCTTTTGAAACTGTCAGAAGTATGGAAGAGTATCTTTAAGAAGATAAAAACTCTAAAGCAAAGAAGGATAGAGAATGTCTCTTAAAAGAGAGAAGCAATGATTTATTGCAGCAGAAAGAACTTAATAATGCATTGACACATGAAACTATGGCAACACGGGAAGAATTTCTTGTGAAAGAAGGAGATGAAATTCAGTCTGAAGAGCTGATATGTGAAGCAACAGTTGGGACTGTTGAACCTTGTGATTTGAAAATTGATAATTTGTTTATAAATGCAGGAATTATAAGTGATGATTAAGTACTTATGAAGTGTCACAGAGAAATTGCATTGCTGGAATATTTGCTGGAAAATTCAGAGTATGACAGTGTGATTGTAGAAGGAGTTCACTACAGTGGACAAGAGCAGGAAGACATCATTAGAGTAGATGATGTGGAGGAGAGGCTAGTTGGCAGTGTCATGAATTCTTTTGAGAATTCAAAATAGCCTATTGATGTGCTGACAGAGGAGAAAGAAACATAACAACGAACTGAATTGTTGCCAAAGGAAGATAAGGTACAAAAGCCTTATGTTTTTTATTTTAACAAGTGTTTTGTGAGTGCAGGTTTTGTTGCAGATGACGAAGGAAATTTCGCATAGATGAGCAGCCAAATAAAGATGAAAGAAGAAGATTCTATGGAAGAATTCAATCCATGGAACATAAATGCTCAATTGCTGGAGGGAATGCTAGAAAGTCATGATTCAATGCAGACATAAATAATCATGAAAGAGGGTAAGGATGAAATGGAGGCAACAAGAATAATAGAACAAGAATGAGGGGAAGAGTAAGAGTAAGTGATAGCATTCGAAAACTCCAAGAAGAAGAACAACAGATTAAAGAGTTGGTGGACAACAACAACAACCTGAAACAAAGAGAAAGAAGCAAAAGTAAGTGGAAAAGTATAGACCAATCCAAGGATGTACTGGATAGGGAGATTGAAGAATTATGGCAGCTAATGATGAAACAGGCCATAGGGAAGAAAATGATAGCAGCAGGAAACATGATCAATCATAATTTGAACCTGATTGACAAGGAGAGGAAGATGAAATAGAAAATAGCAAACATAGAGCAGCAACAAAGGTGTAAAGCTTTCAGAAAGTTACAAACTAAAGTTTGGGACCCTGGAGGTTTTTTTATCAACACATGAAGACACATGATCAAGAGATCATGAATATTTTCTACTTTGGGAGTCTGATGCAGGAGAATTAAACCCAAGGAACTTAGTTGTATTTTAGTAGACATAGGGGGGTCATGTGCTTTAAGGAAGTTGGTTTCCTAAGTCTCAAATTAATGTAATATTTAGGCTTTTAAGTGATTATATTAGGAACTAATTAGATGTGTGAGGATGATTGTAAATTCTCTCGAATAAAGGAGAACATGAGTGGTTAATAATGGAAAGAGAGTTAGAAGTCAGTTATAACTCTAAAGGTAGTTTCATGATTCAAGGAACTAGAGAGAGTTCTTAGGAATTAATTGAAGTTAGAAGTCGACATAGAGGACATTTAGGAGTTAATTCAGTAGATCTAGGATTTGAACCAGAATTAGTTCAATAGAACCTTTCTGGTATAAATGTAAGCCTACGGGCAGAGTAAGAGAGGAGACCACTGATACTAAAGATCAGGCCTGTGAGAGACAGAGAGTCTCAAATGTAATCATTTGTTTATAATTATAAATGCATAGGTTTATTCCTAACTATCTTAGTGTGTGGAACGAGTATTTATGAATGAATTATATGTGAATTCGTAGGTTTTGTAACTGGGGTTGCAGGCAAAATTCAAAAGGATACTCAAAGGAGTAGAATGATTCAGAGGAATTATAAAGGGGTCTTTGAATCCAAATGAAGATCAAAGTGGAGCTCTGGAGAAGTAGCAAAGTGAGAATTCACAAAGATTAAGCTTAGAGAAAAGGTTGAGCAGTGGAAGAGCGGAAGCCGAAACCCTCAAGGAAAACCCAAAACGACATGGAAAAACACCGAATGACGAATTAAAGTTAAAGAAATGGAACAAGAAGAGAAGTGAAGAGGTAGTGCATAGGAACCGTTAGATATCAATTCTCAACTATCATCGCATGAAAGAGCGTGCGGTAGATAATTCTTGAAGAAGCGGTTTTTATATAGCAAAGTGGATTTTGGGTGGAAGAAGCACTGTAAGTAATATTCTTTCATTTGGCTCTGATTCCATTCATAACGTGACACGTAGCAGAGTAGTGGATAGGGGAAACCGCTTTATCTAGTGGTTAAACCCCATGCTTTCTATCTACCCGAAATCAGGGTGAACTGTCGGATCTATTAAGGATAGATCAACGACGAAGGTTATAACGCAAGCTGTTTGACAACTAATCGAAGTTTGAATGGAAAACGCAATGGAAAGGTGATGGATGAGTGTGGACCCAACTACAATTATGAACACGTGTTTATAATGCTTGAAGTTCGGCCTATGTGTTTTGGTTGGGTTATTCGTTTGAATTCAGACAAAATTGAAGTTTCGCATTAAAGTTAAGTTATGCATTAAAATATATGTAACCAAGGTTTGATAAGGGAAAGGTTATATATATGTGGTTAAGGGGCAACAAAGGTTTAGAACGGTGAATAAGCCCCAACATTAACATTAATTAAGGTTATGAGGGGTTTTAAAGTCCCGATAGGAAGAACTTAGTGAAAGGATTTAATAGAGTCTTATGTGAAGGCTTGAGCATTGATTAAAATCCTGATAAGTGGATATTTCCTAAGGGTTTGGCTATATTGGGTTTTAATAAAATATTCTGCACGGATTAAGAAAGGGGTCCTTAACCATTAAGAATTGAATATTTGACTCCTTAGAGAGTTAAAATTCCTGGGACAAATGTACTTATGCATTTTAGATGCATATTGTGGGTGTAAGAGGCGGTAACCTGGCATCAAGGGCCATCATCATTATTGGTGGTTTCTCTTGCACCTGTTAACAATGTACATTATTGACTAGTAATCAGGTGGTTTCTACCATGTTCAACATCAGCACATATATTAACATGGTTAGATTCATATTTTGATCAGTGTAGAGATGAAGACCCAAGATCTCATCTGTCAAGATCCAGGTTGTGAGGAGTTATTGAGTATTCATGATTGTATACATAATCATTTTCATACAGATGGTTGCTTCCATGTCGTGGATCCATAGATATGATCCTTTCGAGATGGATGTTTGCGTCCATACTATGGATTCATGTAATATATTTTTGTCCCTATTCAAATGTATTATCAATCATATTTATATATTAGAGATTTCATATATTGTATCATGTTTTATTTTTAGGGCTCCTAACATTGGTCTTCCAAGCTCCTTGCCTTAACTGATAAAGAACTCCAACCATCACTTATTATTCTTCTTTCATGCTTTATGTGACATCTGGTACATAGTAATTTGTCACATTCCCAACTAATATACCTAAAGTGTCGACCTTTGTGCCACTATCATCACAAATTTTGTAAAGTGACAAAAGTTGTGTTAACTCATTCACCTTGAATTATATGCTCAATACATCCCCGAAGAGATGATGAACTAATGTCTTGAAGCAATTCTGGAAACATTTGTGAAAAAACCCAATTTGCAAGACCAATGCTACTTTTAGTAGGCAAATCCATGCTAGTAATATTTTGTCTAACTAGTGACTAGCACTAGCAGCCCAAATTTTGATAGGTAAATTCGTGATGGTCTTCTTTAGGTAGTTTCTCAAAAAATGGAGTAGAAGCTTCTCTTATTAGAAGCCTCAAGAATGATGAGATGATAGTTTTTGGATGAAGATATGGTCGAGTACTCCAATTTAGAGACCTTGATCCTACCTTTAGGTATGTTACCTCTAGGATAAGGACATTCTTCTGCCTTTGGTGGATCTCTAACTCCCTCTCCCTCACTATAAATCTATTCTTCACTTTCCTTAATTGGTTGGTCATTGTTGGTTGCCATTTTTATGCTCAATTGTGCTTAGATGTTGTCATTCTGGTGAGAGAGGAAAGGAGATCTTGTTAAGTTTTCCTTTGACTTGGAACCATCCTAAAGGAGGCCTTCAAGATCAAGGCACCAATTGGTGCTTCCCTCTTTGATTTAATCATTAATACAGTGAATATTTTACTTCCCATAAGATTTTCTATGATAATTTTCTCAGTACAATACTCCTTGATCTATTGTATAACATATATTGGAATGCATACGCTATGATCTCTCTTGTTGTTTTCTTTTAATCTCTGTTGCGGGTATTAAAACACAGGAATAACAAGAGCGAGCCTGGGATCTAAGGGATTAGGATTATCATCAAAGGTCGAGCCCATAGGAGAGAGGTAGGCCATCTCCCTTTCTCATTTGTCATTCTGCTCTAGGTTAGGGAAGTTTTTTTGTTTTGTCATGGTTGTTACTAGACACACATATTGGGCTAGAGTCATCACTTCTATCTGTAGAATGGATTGCCTAGATGATCGAATGCTTTATTTATGGTTAAAGTGAGTATTTTCCATAATATATAAAGAAAATATCATAAATTTAAACCCATCCTAGTCTTGTTTTCCTCCATAAAAGAATCCCCATCAATTTCCTCAATTTATTTCAAGGGAAGCCATAATAAAACATATAGTGTGAGTGGAACAACAACTATGGAAATTTACAACACATTTGTTAGACTACCGTGTGGGATAATAAGTGAAGCTTGTAGTCAAATATGAATCTATTATGAGCCATTTAAAATCTAAAAGACACGACTAGAGGAAAAGTTCTATCCCTTTTCAGGACCTACACTTACAAATATACTCTATAGCATTCATCTATTGTTTGGTTTATCCCAAAAACTTGTTCTTGTTTCATGGTTTAGGGGACATATGTTTCATATTATTTTGTCACATTCCCAACTAATATGCCTGAATTGTCGTCGTTTATGCCACTATCATCACAAATCTTATAAAGCGACAAAAGTTGTGTAAACTCATTCACCATGAATTATATGCTTAATAAATCCCTGAAGAGATGGAGAACTAATGTCTTGAAATAATTCTGGAAAAACTTGTGAAAAAAACTAATTTGCAAGACCAATGCTACTTTTAGTAGGAAAATCCTCACTGGTAACAATTTGTCTAACTATTGACTAGCGCAACTAGCTTGAATTTTGATAGGAAAATCCGTGATGGTCTTCTTTAGGTGGTTTCTCAAAAAATGGAGCAGAAACCTCTCTTACTAGAAGCCTCGAGAACGATGAGATGATAGTTTTTGGATGAAGGTATGGTTGAGTACTCCAATTTAGAGCCCTTGATCCTACCTTTAGCTATCTTACCTATGGGATAAGGAGCTTCTTCCCCCTTTGGTGGATCTCTACCTCACTTTCCTAAATTGGTTGGTCACTGCTGGTTACCATTCTTATGCTCAATTGTGCTTAGATGTTGTTATTTTGGTGAGAGAGGAAAGGAGATCTTGTTAAGTTTGGCTTGGACTTAGAACCATCCTGAAGGGGGCCTTCAACATCAAGACACCAGTTGATGCTTCCCTCTTTGATTTAATCATTAATACAAACAATATTTTACTTCCCGTAAGATTTTCTATGATGGTTTTCTCAATACAATACTCCTTAATCTATTGTATAACTTTCATTGGAATGCACATGCTGTGATCTCTCTTATTGTTGTCTTTTAATCTCTCTTTCAGGTATTCAGACACAAGGAATAGTGAGGAGTGAGCCTGGGATCTAAGGGATCAGGATCATCATCAAAGGTCGAGCCCATAAGAGAGAGGTAGGCCATCTCCCTTTCTCATTTGTCATTCTGATATAGGTTAGGGAAGCTTTTTTTTTTTTCATGGTTGTTACTAGACTCAGATATTGGGCTAAAGAGATCACTTCTATCCGTAGAAGGGATTTCCTAGATAATATAATGTTATATTTATGATTAAAGAGATTATTTTCCATGAGATATAAAAAAAATATCATAACTTTAAACCCATCCTACTCTTGTTTTTCTCCATAAAACAATCCCCATCGATTTCCTCAATTTATTTTGAGGGAAGCTGTAATAAAACATATAATGGGAGTGGAACAAAAACTATGGAAATTTACAAAACATTTCTTAGACTACCGTGCAGGATAATAAGTGAACCTTGTAATGAAATATGAATCTATTATGAGTCATCTGAAATCTACAAGAAATTACTAGAGGAAAATCTCTATGCCTTTTGAGGACCTACACTTACAAATATACTCTATAGCATTCATCTATTGTTTGGTTTATCCCAAAATCCCTGACCACTTGACTAAGTGTCCATGTGATTAAAAACATGTTCAGTAAAAGGACATTGGAGAAATAAATGACATTTAGCTTTGCATACACCATGAGAAAATCCATAGAAACTTGACCCTCAAATCCCCTTCTTTGCATTTGAGTTGAAGAAAGGACCAAACTTTTAAGAATGAACCAAAATGTAATGTAGTTGAGAAATACTATATTTCAATAGCTTTTCTCTACCACCATGTCATATCCTATTTAGTTATTTTTAGAGATAAATATCACATTTTTGTCATGTACTATTACCCAATTGGGTTGAATGCCCAAACAAAATCACCATCACCTTCGCTCACCCTAACATGAGAATAACAGAGTTCATAAGTAGATATGTTCCATGAATATTACCAAGTGGCATCTAGCTCCATCTAATGTAAAGATGCACCTGTGATTTTGTTACGATAGTTAGGTAAAAATACACTTGCTCATAAATTCAATTTAGCATAGATAGTTATGGTATTCCCCACGTTATTATAATTTAACTTAACATAAGTAAAGGTCTGATGACTCCATAGTTAATGGCGTTTGGCCCATGAATAGTATATTTATTATTCAAAGCTCGTTTTCTTGCAAGGGTTTCTAAGTTAAAAGATGTAGTCCATTTCTAATTAATGTTTGTGTTATTATAGGTTTTTTATTACATTGTATTTTTACTAATAATTATTATTAGATTCGTAGTGAGAAATTACCATGACAGAAAGTATGTGTGAAGAATATTGTTGTTTTCTATGGTGCATGATAAGAGAGATTTTTGGTATAACCCACCCAATCATATAGATGATGGGGAAGAAGATAACATGCAAGAAAGATCATGAGATTTTATTGAAGAGGACTGTCTAATATTGACTTTTGATGTTCATGTACCTTAAAAATAAGTGTACATAAATATAATTGCTAGTATTATTGCCATAACACTGAACCAGATAGATCTAAGGTTACACTAAAGATCGAAAGAAAGAGCATAGTAGCAAGAATTTATGCATAAATTCACCTTCAACCCTAATATTAAGGGCAACGAATTTTTTTACAAAGAAACTTAGACTTTAGGAAAGTCGTTTCATGGCTACTATGATGGGTCTATGTAAGATCATATTAAAGAGCCATGTTGATGAGATATCACGTGGATTTTCCATGTCTAAATAGTGTTGGAAAACCAGATGAAAGTTAGATAAGAATAATAGATAAAGTTTGAGTGCAAGTCAAGAAGTACATGTAAATTATGATCAACTCAGGTTGGAGATATAGCAAGAAAGGATGCGTAGTTGCATGGAAGAGAGAACAATAGATTGAGTCAATGGTGCAAAGGTTCGATGATGGAACTGATGGGTTATTGAGAGTTGTAGTTGTGGATCAACACCATTAATTTTTTCTATCCATGTTTTAAATCCTAGTTGTAGGAGGGTTTCATCCCCAAAGTTTCTTGTAATACCTATTGTTCATGCATAGATGTATTATGGTAGCACCTGACGTCTCAAGTTTTTGAATGAATCACTTGAATAGTAACGAGGGTGACAAGTGTACTCATATTTTAGCTTGAGGCTACTTTCTTGTAAGATATGTTATTCAAGAATACATGTTGTAGTGCATTGGCACATGGATTTATGTATTACAAAGCTATGAAATAGTACCATTTTAATAGGTACGATGGTGGTGGGTATACTCATATGCTATCTTGAGGTAGGGAATGTGAGACCTCAATATGTGAGAGGGTTGATGAACCATGTATAAAAAATAGTATCATAAAAAATGGTGGGCACAATGGCTATTTACCAATGTATTTTGGTGGATTGTAACCTTTTTATACGGATTTCAACAAATTTATTGCAACCATGTTAATGTCCCCAAGTCAATTTTAAGGGGTAATTGTTAGCTTGGTTAAGGTAAAATTGACCTACTCATAGATTCAATTTACCATTGGCAGCCATTGTTTTTAGCATGGTATTATAATGTAATGTAGCTGGTTTAAAGGCATGACTCCTCCACTGTTAATGACCTTTGACCTAGGAATACTAGATATTTTATTTGAAGCTAGTTGTCCTACAAGGCCTTCAAGGTTGGAATATGGTGTCCATGTGTTGTTAATTTTGATGTTTTATAAATAAAAAAGTTCATTATATTTATACTAATTAAAGATTCCAAATTGACGTGGTGTCCTCCCATGGAATTTTATCATGTTTGAGAATGCCTCTTTTCTATAGAAGACCAAAAATTTGTTCATGAAAATAGATATTTAAATTATGGCATCCAATTTTATCTACACTGAACCATGGGGAAGATGATCTAACCCACCATGCCACAACCAAAAAATATTTAGAAATATGTACCCATTTCTTTGATGCATTTCGTGTATAGTTCTATTGCTATCCAATCCCATAGAGTCTTGGGAACAATTTATTTGGCAATTAGAATTAGTCTCCATAAGGTATTTTGAGTAAGGGATATATATATATATATATATATATATATATATTATATATATATATAGATATATATATTCCTTGAAAAAAATATTGTAAAATACAAAACATTCTTCAAAAATCACCATCACTTTCCTCGGGAAGGATGATGTTGGGTCCCTATAATACTAGTGATTACCCCATTACTATTGTAGTTGTATCCCTTATTAATACTGTTGTGCCCCTACTATCCCCATAGTGTTATTACTGTGCCCCATAGAGTCCCTCTATTATTATTTTTGTGGCTTTATATTATTATTGTTAGGTCGGCTGGGTTATACTGTGACTCCTTAGACTCCTATATATAGAGAGGAGGTTTTGTCATTTGAATCATCCAAGAATTGTTCATTTTTGTAATGCAAAGGAGATTTCCCCATCGAAGAGGCTGAATTCTAAGGCGTTGATCTATCTTTTCTATCTTTTTCTTGAGCTGGTTTCATAACATTTGGTATCAGAGCTTTGGATTCTAAGGTTTCGCTACTCCAAATAGGTCATCGTGGCATTTTCACTATAACTTTTTTCTGCGATGTTTCAGAAGCTAGAAAAAAAACCATTTAAGAAGAAATTGCATTGAACCTCAGGCCCAAATTTCAGATCTTTTCGCGCTATATTTGCGGAGATATGATCTGAGGAAGTTAGCCTTTTTGTAGACTCCTTAATTACATTCCAAATAGGTGACCTGGGGAAAATTGTCATAACATTCTCTCTGAGCATCAGATTGAAATTTCATGAGAAGGTACAAAAAGAGAATGGATTTTAGTTTCTTGTTTATATTTTTTAGAGCCAAAGGTCGAAACAGTGACTCGTGGCATGATGTACAAGTTCGCTCTACTAAACTAGTCTATAATCAGGTCACTGTGGGAGATTTTGCATAACTCTTCCTTGGAGAATCCAATTTGGATCGGGCTGATGGCGTTGGAAAGAGAACACATAGGGCTACTGAAAATCACAATTTCAAAAATGGATGATCTGAAAATACAAAGATACATCAGAGACAATATCAAGCTCCTACAAAGTGAAAAAAGGTGTGTAGATTTTTTTAAATTTTTGCTTAAGCTTGGTTTGAAAAATTATTTTGAAGGAATTCAAATGGCATAGTAGAGCAATATTATCAGTAACTGATGACCCGAGGAAAGAAAATGCAAACACCTAGTAAGAAACCTGAAAGCTCTATCATGACTCATGAAGAAGAGGAAGAAATGCTACATGATATATCAAAGTTACAAGACCAAGTGCAACAAGTGTCACTTGCACAATAGCTAACAGAAGCTAAGATAAATGGCGTGTAATCTAAGATAAAGGGCGTGGAAGCTAAGATGGATGATTTGAAGATAGATTTGAAGACAGATTTGAAGAGAGACATGGCATATTTGAAGATAGATTTGAAGATAGACATGGCATATTTGAAGACAGATTTGACAAATTTTCTACAAGAAATACTTACTAATGGTGAAAAGGTAGTAAAGGAAACTCATGATGTGAACAAAAGAAATGTTAATCATGATTTCATAGACTCTAATGTGGGGTCTAAGATCCACCATATTCCAAAAATCGATATGAGGAAGTTTGATGACAAGGATCCCGCAACATGAATATTACAGATGGAGCAATTTTTCGATCTCAATAATGTGCAAAACACACAAAAGGTATGTATTGCAACTCTATAATTGGAACCAAATCAGTTTTTTGGTATTAATGGCTTTTCTCTCATAAATAAATGATCACTTGGGCAATTTTTACAGAAGAATTGAGAGCACATTATGAGGATACAAAAAGCAATGCTTTTTTTAGCCAGTTGATAAGTCTCAAACAAAAGGGTTCAATAATGGAGCACATTGAGGAGTTCCAAAAATTGAACATAAGGGTAAAAGAATATTCCAAAGGAGCATAGGATTAATGTGTTCATAGGGACTTTAAAGGATAATATCTAACATGATGTTCGCCTTTGGGAACCTGATTCATTAGAGAAGGCATTCAGGTTAGCAAGAAAAATGGAAATCAAAATTATGGAAACCAGGAAGCATACCACTCACAACTATAAAGATGGAAGTGTTGGTGCCCCTAGTCTTCCACAACCTATAAGGTTGAAATCACAACAATTGGAAGAAAAGAGAGAAAAATGGCTTTTTTACAGTTGTGATAGCAAATACACTAAAGGTCATAAGTGTCATAAGAATAAATTATTCTACATATATTGTGAAGAGGAAGAAGAAAAGGAGCAAGAAAGGTTAAAAGAAAAGGATATACTCCAAGAACAAAGCCTAGATAAAGGAGAAATGAATTTGACCATAGCTTGTAATGCATTGGCGGGAATTACCACTCCTCAAACAATTAAGATAGAAGGACAAATCAAGAAGAAAAAGGTAATAGTGTTGATTGATTCAGGAAGTACCCACAATTTTATTCATTGTAAGGTAGCAAAAGAATTGAATTACTTGTTATATCCAGCACCAGAGTGTCAAGTGATGGTTGCAAATGGAGGAACAATAAATTGCTCTGGAAAGTTCCATAATATCAAGCTATCCATGGGATAATATGTATTGACTAGCCCAAAGCTTTCCATTCCAATGGGAGGTGTTGATGTTGTACTAGGAGTCCAATGGCTACAATCCTTGGGTACAATAGCTTTTAATTTTCAAGAATTTTACATGAAATTTTTTGTGGAAGGAAAGGAAGTTGAATTAAGGGGTATTGCGGGGAAACTGGGAAAGATAATCATATCTAACAGTATGACAAAGCTTCTAAAAAAGGAACACATAGGTGTAATTACACAATTAAGTTCGCTAGATGTTTCCACATTGGAATCATCTATTTCTCTAGATCTCCAAAAAGCCTTGGACAATCATTCCAAGGTATTTGGGACTCCCAAAAGTCTCCCATCTATTCGTGATCATGATCATGCTGCTCATCTGATTCCAGGAAGTGTTCCTCCAAACATCAGGCCGTACAGATATCCCTATGCCCAAAAGAGTGAAATTAAACGTATGGTTGCAGAAATGCTCAAGGTTGGTATAATTCAACCGAGTCAAAGTTCTTTCTCTGCTCCAGTAATATTGGTACACAAGAAGGATGGATCATGGCGCATGTGTTTGGATTATAGGGAGCTCAACAAGCTCACTATTAAAGATAATTTTCCCATTCCTGTCATTGGTGAATTACTGGATGAATTGCATGGATCAATTTACTTCACAGAGTTGGATCTTTGTTCACGATATCATCAAATCAAAATGAAGACTGAAGACATTTTGAAAACATTATTTAGAACTCATGAGGGTCACTATGAATTTTTGGTCATGCCTTTTGGCCTTACCAATGCAACTTCAACATTTCAAGGTTTGATGAATTCCATTTTCAAACCATTCCTTAGAAAATTTGTGTTAGTATTTTTTGATGATATACTAATCTACAACAAGTCTTGGAAGGATCATGTTGAACATGTTGACAGGGTGCTACAACTATTGGAGGAGAAACAATTATATGCAAAAAGATCCAAATGTTTATTTGGAGTACAAGAGAGGGAATATCTGGTCATATTGTATCTCATGAAGGAGTTAAGGTAGACCCTAGCAAAATTAAAGCCATTAAGGAATGGAAAATCCCCACATCCATAAAGCATCTACGAGGACTTCATGTGTTGACATGGTAATATCACAATTTTGTTAAGAATTATGAGAGAATAGTAGCACCTCTAACAACATTATTGAAGAAAGATGCATTTTTATGGACTCCAGAAGCAACAAAGGCCTTCAAACATCTTAAAGAGGCAATGTGCCAAGCACCAGTCTTAGCTACATCAGACTTCACAAAAACATTTATTATGGAATGTGATGCTTCAGGAAATGGAATTGGTGTTGTTTTAATGTAAGATGAAAGACCCATTGCTTTTGAAAGTCATCCAATCAAGGGAGAGTTTTTACACAAAGCTATTTATGAGAAGGAAATGTTGGTGATACTCCATGCACTTAAGAAATGGCGACCCTACCTAATGGGAAGACACTTCAACGTAAAAATGGATCATGATAGCCTTAAATACTTTTTAGAAAAAAAATTATCCTTTAAAGAGCAACAAAAGTGGGTCATAAAGATGTTGGGTTATGACTTTGAAATCATCTAAAAAAAAGGGAAGCAAAATGTGGTGGCAAATGCACTCTCAAGAAAGGATGAGGACGTGGAAGCATTTTTGTGCGCCAGTTCTATTATCCAACCAGATTGGATAAACGAAGCAACGAAGGAATGGAAGAACGATGAAGAAGTTTGGGCACTTTTTCGAAAATTAAGACAAGATTGGAGTACGTCTAATACATTTAGCTGGAAAAATGATTCGTTATGGTACAAAGATTGCTTATACCTCTGTAAGAATTCCCAACTAAAACAAAATATTCTTATGGAATTGCACACTTCTCCCTCAGGAGGGCACTCAGGATTTTTGAAAACTTACCACAGGGTTAAGAAGGAATTTTTTGGGATGGCCTCAAATCGGATATTCAAAAGTTTGTGGTGGAATGTTTGGTTTGCCAACAAAATAAAGTTGAAACAATTAAGACACCGAGTCTATTACAACCTTTATCCATTCCAAGCCAAGATTGGGAGGAGGTTTCAATGGATTTTATCATAGGTTTACCCAAGTCTGAGGGAAAGAGTGTCATCAAGGTGGTAGTTGACACACTTACCAAGTATGCACACTTTTGTGCATTATCACATCCATTTAAATCCAGTACAGTTTCTACTGCATTTATGGAAATAATTCAAAAGCTACATGGAAATCCAAAAATTATTGTAAGTGACTGAGATCCCATTTTCACTGGAAATTTTTGGACAGAATTATTTTCTTGTCTTGGTACTCAGTTAGCTCATAGCTCATCTTATCATCCTCAATTTGATGGGAAAACTGAGATAGTAAATAAATGTTTGGAAGGATATCTTCGTTGCTTTGTATCTAATAAACAAACACAATGGGTCAAATGGTTGCCTTTGGCTAAATGGTGGTATAACACTTCCTTCATACAGTAACAAAAATGACCCCATTTATGGCACTTTATGGATATCAGCCACCATCCATCACATCATATTTAAGATAAAGTTCTAAGGTTCAAGTAGTGGAACATCACATCGAACATCAACAACAAGTCCTCCAACTCTTAAAGGATAACCTCGTGTTGGCAAGAAATAGAATGAAACAACAGGTAAATCAACGTCGCAACGAAAGAATTTTTGATCTGGGCGATTAGGTATTCCTACGGCTACAACCATATAAGCAAATGTCCCTCAAGCAAGCTAAGAAGGATAATAAATTATCACCAAACTATTATGGTCCGTACAAGGTGTTGCAAAAGATTGGTACTATGGCACATAAATTGGAGCTCCTTGCAGCTTCTCGATTGCACCCAATTTTCCATGTTTCATGTTTAAAGAAGGTTATAGGTGACAAGATCCTAGTTCAAAAAATATTGCCAGAACTTGATGAGGAAGGAAAAATTATATTGGAATCGGAAGCAGTCACAGAAACAAGAACTTGACAGCTACGAAATCGATCAATTTCGAAGTATCTTATCAAGTGGAAGAACTTATC